>QLPF01004545.1:3708-23947 GCA_003314045.1 Hygrophorus pudorinus | reverse complement strand
TCTGTGGAGAGCGAGTTGGATTAGATAGCCGAATTCGCCAAAGGTACGCCAGAGTCGTTCGTGAGCCTTCACAATCTGACCTTTGGCATGAAAAGACTTCCGCCGCCGTTTCCTCTCGTTGCTTTCTTTCAAATTCCGGGAATTCGGCAGCGTCACGTCCCTGAATGTCCTTGAAGCTGCAAATGCGGGCGTCAAAACATTGGACCAGGACAAGTCCAAAGGTATGTGGCCTGTACACATGTGATTGCAATCCCTCTGAACACACATATCCAGAACTTGGCTCGCCTGAGCTTTCCATCCTCCTTGCGCCATTCGATCTAAAGCGTCTCGAATCGTATGCGAACAACATGTTGGACTACCATGTAATTCTGGATCTCCTGCCAATCGTCGCGTCTCTGTACTTCGAGAAGCGTCTCGGCGATGAGGTCAGACTGAGTGCTGTCCAGAGCTCGATCCTCCTCGCCTTTGGTCTGCAGCGAAAGTCGATCGAGGAAGTCGAGGTGGGTCAAACAAACGAGTAACTTCAACAAATTGCTCAAGGCCAATATCACACAGACTGAACTCCAACTCCCAGTCTCGCAAGCGCTCGCATTGTTCGTCAAGGTCATCAGAAAAATCAGCAAGAAGCTCGTTGACATCCAAAAGGCTGCTATCAGCGCCCAGATGCCGGATGTGAGTACCTCGCGTATTGATGGTGTTCATGATGTGGTGATGACAAACTGGGAACCAGTGGCACAAGGTTTAGAAGCGGAGTTGACCGAGGCTGGTCATGAAGTGACCAATGAGCTGAGAGAAGCAACAGGAAATGCTTGATGCTCTCAATCTGAAAAAGTAGGTCCTTCTTTGTTAATTCCCAGACGTGATCCAAGTCATTCTTTGTGCGCTCATCAGGATTTCTTTGGTGTGATTGATGGTGACTAGGTATGCTATTGACGATGGTTCTGCCGACTGGAGCGTTGCAGAGACACAGGTGGCTAGACTGGTGCAAGGGGGCGGGAAGGCAACAGTAGTCAGCATCAAGGGGGCAGGTGGCGGCGGGCAGAAACAGGAAGCAGAGGACAGGAATGCTAAGGATATAGAGAAGAAAGCAGTGAGAGGGGAAAAGGTGAAGTGATAGTTGTAAGGATCTAGATTCGCAACAGACATCTGCTAGGGATACTCGCTGATTAGTGGGCCTGTGATTTAGGCCCAACACTAAGGCAACCTGGTATAGCTAAAAAAACAAGAGGCACTACATACTGCGAGTGACGGATCATAGGCGCTCCACCTCATGCAATGAATAGTAGCACATCAACCGAGTGGGGGTTATCGCAATCAAGAATAAGTACCAACCACCGAAAGGTCGAACTCAAGCATTACGTTGCCGTCGCGGGTCCTGCACCCTCCAGCGGACGAGCCTTCCCTTTGCCATCCCGTCCGTGAAGACTTCCTTTAACATGCTCAGCATAATCAATCGAATACGGATCCTGACCGAGTGCGGCTAATTACAAAGTACGGTCGTCAAATTCAGCTGCACTGCAATACTCTCATGTCGACTTACATCGATCTCCGAAGAAATAGGTCGAATTGCTTTGGCTTCCGGCAATGGCCCGCAGCTGCTCCAGCCTCTTCATTTCAATCAGCTTCTCGAGTGCAATCCTGCGGGATTCTGGATCAATGGCGTCCTTGCTCTTGGATAACGCACGGGCAAGTTCTTCAACCTGTTGTGCGAGCGCGGACGCCTCCATGAGCGCCTGTTGTTTACTATCCAGTCGTCAATTTTGTAGATCAGCAGATTTCCACGGGGGAGAGCGTACCGAGCTTCGGCTTCCCTGAAGACAGTTTTATATTTTGCGTCCGCCTCGTTAGCCTTGGCGGCGAGGTGACCCTCACTTTCCAAAATCACGCGTTGTTTGTGTCCCTCTGCAACATTTACCTACGGCCAAGGTCAGCACACAGCACCGGCCCTTGTCAAACATATTGATTGACCTGAGCTTGCGTGTCAAGGAGTTGTTTCCGACGGTTGCGTTCGGCTTCCATTTGAAGTTCAAGTTGACGCTACCCGAAGATGGCAGATAGCAGAGGACGACTTGTGCACAGAAAAGTGTGACATTTACCTCGACTTCACGGTTCCTGTTCCAAAACAACAGTTGGATAATATAATATCTCGGTATATCAATATGCTCACGCTGGCTTGAAAGTTTGCACTTCGAACCTTGTGCAGATGACGCCCCAGTTCTACAACATATGAAGAGAATCAGAGGAGTTTCAGAAACAAGTGCTATACCACCCACAGATATCGAGTCTCCGATAACAATATTCAGCTTCTCATTGAGACTGTTCCTGTTTGCAATAACCTACACGTGAAGAGTCAGCAACATCACCTGGACAGAGACAATATGCACGCATCCATACCTGATCATACGAAAAAGAACCCAGGACTGATCGCATGGCGCTGGTCCCCGTCCTTTGTATGTTGTTCTCCACGTCGGAGATGGCAAAGCAGGCCTTGTAGCCATCGGTTATCCGGAAGAACAGAGAGCCTGAGCATGTCACAGGCACCTGTGATGTGTGTCAATCACAACCAGCAATAGCCATATGGTACACACATTGTCAGAAGTATACCCAGGCAAGTCAGCTATCGCCAATGAACATTCCCTCATATCAACTGCCAGACCAGGTTAGACATTTGTGGCAGAACAACTGATATATGTCACCTTTTTGTAGGTCGTGATATAACGGAATGTTGAGATGCAAGCCCGGTAGCAGGCGGGTTGGGTTCTTTCCAAGGCTGCATCAAGGCAACGAAAGATCTCAGCTAGCGAACTCTTGATGTCAGGGATGACGACGAACCTCAATCGCCATGCTTCTCGTCCCTGTTCGATAACGGTCAAAAATGATCTTCTAGCTTGAGAAGGCCCGGGGGTCCAAGCAGGATGGGCCAGTGAGGCAGTTGGGCGTGCCAATCGCAGGGCGTGGTTAGCCTTAAGAGCGCAGCTAGTCATACTGTACTAGTGATATCAAGTTGGTTGTTATTAGGGTGTTTGCGCTGGTGGCGACGAATATATGGCATTTTCACTATCCTCGCGCCGGCGGCTGAAGACACGCGTATACGGAGTGACTCCGACCCTTGGCAGATTCGAGGTCCGACTGATTTTGTTTCTTCAGCTAAGCTCCCTTGCCTCAATTTGCGACATACTCTTCGGTACCGCGGTGCTGGCAACCGTAGAACCCATACGCCTTACTACTCTCATCAATTGCAACTCTCATAATGGTCCGTATTTGCACGGTCGTCTTCGCCTTTCGCCAAATCTGTGGTACGAGTTTCTTCAAGAGTGTTTGCGCCTGTGGTGACGAATATATGGCATATTGAAGACGCTTTACCCGTCTATTGTTGGTACAAACTACAAAGACAAATGCGAGGCCAATCATTACTGACCGGCCAAGCCACTGGTCCCACTTATTCTTTATACTCCACCACTCCCTTTTCGTATAATTGGATCGACCCAGGCGCGTTATTGCTACCGTGTCCATCCTCGACGTTAGCCACGGGAGCCTCGAACGCGGGCTCCTCTTCCTCAAAGTGCGATCCGTGGTTCCTAGCAGAGTACTTCAAATGAGATACACACGCCGCATGTATGGAAAGAGAAACGCACTCGGGTCCAATGATGGTAATGAAAAGCACGAACGCAGCGGCAACACCGATGAGAATACCTTGTACCTACGATGCCCAACGCGTGAGCGGCGTTCCTAGGCCTCAAATCAGAGGTTACGTACGGTGGCGTAGTCTGCGACTATTGTCGGCACGCCATTCTTAACGATGGTGGTCTTCAAATATTCACCACCAACTAAGATAGTTGTCAAATTGAACCAACACTGCGTCGACGTATGACTTACTCGTTTCTATCTGAGCCGATGCGGAAGAGATCATCTACCACACCATCACCATGAGCATGGCCTCCGTAAAACACAAGGACAGATACTCACGTTGCCCAACTGGTAAGCGACACCAGGGAAGGTCGCACGGAAGGCCGGTGGCGACATTTCCGCCAATTGGATGGGAACCTTGATAGAGACGTAGATTAGGAGATCGTCCCAAAACCTGTATCTGTACCTACGACTCCCCAAGCACCTTGAACACCAAACTGGAGACAAAAAGCTCCGGCCGCTAGGCCACTGAATGATGATGGGAGAATCCAGAGCGGGATGAAGGCTAGCATACACAATTAGGAAGGAAAACGTCGACAAGACACAACTGACCTCCGATTATGCAAACAAAAATCCTGGTTATGTAATTAGTCAGCAATCGAAGACCACGAAGACGAAGACGAATCACATACACGATTGTGAGACGGCGACCGATGTATTGACTGACGTAGCCCGCGACAACTCCACCACTGTTGAGCGGGTCAATTCCGTGTGATCTTCGGGATGTCTAAAAGCACGTACGCAACAGCACCCTAGTTTATCGATATCAGCACCCTTCAGGCTTGGATGAAAGGGAACGAGACTCACGCAATTTCCAATAATCGTTGCAACCGTGGCATTGTGTGAAGAAAAGTTTTTAGACGTAGTGAGATATGTAGGATAAAGATCCTGCGGAATGGTCAGGATATTTCCGCCCGCCAAAGCGGCCAGAGTAGCACGTACTTGAGAACCGTGTGATAAAAAGTTGAAGCCTACGATGGTATGAAATATACCTTTCGATGCCACAGTTCGATGACTTACCCGTCATCAGTAAAACAGCGTAGATGCATAATAACCAATGCGTCTTCAGCATCTCCTTTACCTGCTGGAGGAAGAGTTTGGTTTTGTTACCAGTATTAGCACCCTTGGCCTTCTCAGCCAGTTTAGCCTTCAGGAAGACTTCGCTTTCGGGCAGACTCGCCCTCAGGACAGCGGCAAAAAAAGATATGCCGGATCCTGTCCAGAACTGAGCCCTCCATTTAAGCCGCGCTTCGGGTACAAGCTTCAGATTAATGACGGCCGCGATGAGGTAGCCAACAGCATATCCTTGTTGTAGGAGGCCACTTGCCACACCACGGGCTTCGACCGGAAGATTTTCTAGTGCTGTGGACGCTGCCATACCCCAGATACCGCCCATTCCAATGCCGAAAATTGAGCGAATGGCAAGGAATTGGTGGTAGGTTTGCACGAAACCAGCTCCCAGCTCTAGAGAACAAACAAGGCACAGATTGAAAACCAGAGGCCATTTCCGTCCATATCTGTCGGAGATGACCCCGAATAGCACCTATATGGATATCAGAAAAATACGATGTGGTCGTGGGGGAACGTACAGCTCCAATGGAACGGAAAAGGAGAGTGAGGGTTATAGCGGTGGTCTACCAAGTAATAAATGAGCAACTTGGCAAATCCCTGGTAGAAATTACATACAATATCATGGGCATCGCGATCGAACTGCACTCCGAGTGCCGTAACATTGAGTGACACGGAGAAAAAGTCGATAGCATCCACTGTCCAGGCCAACCATCTCCATGAAGCACCGCAAGTGAGCAAAACATCCTATCGCGTGACGCGAGAAACGTCACTCACCCAGAAAAGAACTGAAGCCATTGCAGCCAGGTCAAGCCAGCCAAGACCGTTAGCAGTGGTCTCTGACGTGCTTGCTGCTCTCGACGAGGAATTAAGCTAGTCAGAAACCGCGGTGCCATTATGCAGGACTTGACAGGCTCTGTTTGCCCCAACGGTTGTACTTGTGTACTTATACCGTTTCCCTTGGATGTATTTGCCATTTGAAAACCTCAATTGCACTTCGGCAGTCCGAGGTACCGTGTCTTGTCGCTTCTCCCGTTTCCCTCCGAATACAAGCACATGCATGACGATGTATCTCGTCGTCGATTTACTCAACGACACTGAATATTCGTTGAACCCAGTTGGAGTTTTCGCCAGCTGGAACTCCAGTGCTCCACACGCAACAGAGCATCCCAGTTCCCATGGGATACGCATATTTAGCTTACCTGTATGGATGTGACCAGCGTACTCAGGACGTTTGTGTAGCTGGTGACATCATGATCTCCGCAAACTGCTCACCAACTAATGGAAATCAGTCAAAAGAAGAAACCTTAAACAAGCGCTGTCGTTTTGATTACCCGGGGTCCAGCTGGTATGATGGATGTATCGGGGAAAGTGGGTTCAAATCAGTCAGTGGTGAGATGGACTGGGACGAACATACCCAATGACGAGTGAGGCGATCAAGATGATCAAGTTCATCTTCTAGCATGATCATTTCCGTGCTGATTGTCTGCGTGAATGGTATGCAGAATTGATGCAGAACGGCTTCACTCCTGCCACTGTCGGGGCTGTGTAATATGAGCGAGTTCATTGATTTGCGATAACAGATCATCAAAATCTTACCGGCTTCCGCGGAGGCTTTTAGCCTATCTCTGCGAAACTTCAGACATGTAAGTACTCGGATTGAAATATTGAAACCCAGTCAAAAATCACATGAAGTGAAATGAGACCAAACGAACGACACCATATCTATCAATGTTTATCATTGTCGTTCGAATATGAACCACTTTCTCGATTTTTATCGAGGTGAATCGTAAGAACAGTTGAACTGTATCGAGACTCATTGAGGCCTGTCAGCTCATTCGATACACCCTTTTCTTGTTGGGATGTTATTGGTACAAAACGAATCGCGTCGAATCACCTCGTCCCATACTACTCCCCTGGCCCTCCTCCTCCTCCTACTCCCATTCCTCCCCTTCGCCCATCCCAGCGAGGCCATAACGAGACACAAAAACCATAGTGATGACCAGAAGATGGGTACACAGTAACTTGAATGGCGAGACCATAGACATAGCGAGAGACATAGCGAGGTCGTAGCGAGCCTGTAGCGAGAGATGTAGCGAGGCCGTAGCAAGAGACGTAGTGAGACCACGATCTTCGAACTTCTGCAAAGCACACCAACTACTAGTATCAATTCCAGTACGGTAAACAAGATATGATCATACCTTTTTTTTATCCGGACTAAGATTGTCATAATACACCTTGAAGGCAGCGGCAACAGGCCCTTTGGGGTTTGTCTTCACCCACTTGTGTGCACATCTCCCGACAGACGTCTCGGGCGCACTAAGGGGGACACGGGATTAAAAGTGTGCGCGAATATAAGGGTGTGTGGATGAACCTCTCATCGCCACACAGCAGACCACGCAAATCGATTTTGCCGTGGCATTTCTGGCATCTCGCTTGTTCCAGACGACGCACACATTAGTCTTCCCTTCTTGCTAATCTTGGAACTTCTTCCATGCAGCCTATTTGGAGTGTGCGGAGCGCTCTGATAGACAACACTTGATGGTGGATAGGAGAGATCCCGCTCATACAGTTGACCCCAGCATCTTCTCTTCCGAGTCCGTAGCCTCCAATCCCATTCATTTGCTGTATTTGCCGGCCCAGGTCGCAGCTTTGGGCCTACAGGCATGGCAGAAACAGCAGTAGTGGTCGCAGGTGTGGAGATACTAGTGATGACCGGCATGGCCTTTGTCTTCTGCAGCGGGAGACGTAGCACTGACTTGGATGTTAGCCATAGGGTTGAACAGCTCAAGGTGAAAGTTAGCAGAGCGGAACGGAGTTGACAGAACATACCACGAAAAATTTAGATGTAGCCATATCAGCTTTCATTCAAGTCACATTAGTGTTCAAGTCGCAAACTGAGCGAACAACGCACACGAGAACTTCCTGATCTCCACAGCTCTGTTTCTGTCGACAGGGTGATAGACTTGTTCTGATGGTGTGATTGATGCGGAAGTCATCTTCGACTCAGCCTTTATTTTTGAGTCAGTATATGCGTGGAAGACTTATGGTCCCAGACAGGTGAAATTGAGATATCGTCCGCTGGGCTGGATGGTGATTCTGGCGAATAAGCCATGTCTGATAGATCCGACCAGTCACTAGTTGATCCCTTATGAGTATTCTGCCTGAAAACTGGAGGCTTTCTCATGTCGAAAGGCTGAGAATCTGCAAATCGGAAGTCGTCTGCTATTTGTATGTGAGAGTGCGGAAGAAGAAGTATAGCGTCATTTTTCCCACACTTTTTGGCTGGTAATAATCATATTTTTCACAAGTCCCTTCACGGACAACCATGACTTCAGTCGACCAGAAGCACAATGTTTTGGTTTTTCAACAATATCAGTCCTGATTATAACAAGTATGCTGGGTAAGCAATTCGTTCCCATCTCAGGCTGGCCTTATTATTTATATCAATTTTTTTGTTGTAGACTTTGGTGTCGTCAACGATACATTTCTTCTTTGGAAGGTTGATTTACCTGCTGGCAAAGTATCCTCCCATGCCATACCCACACTTGCTCACATCATCTGCAGGCCAGAATGTCAGTTTCACCTACGTGCAAACCAAAAATCCCACACTCTTGTTTTCATCAGGTGCGTATAGGTTCCAACAATATCTGGAATGAACCCGTTTGATGCTTGGGATGGATGATCACCAGATCAGGCATTCGCGGTAATTACGGGAAGTGACGCTTCGTCAATGAACAGCTCTTCTTCCCACCTTGAGTGGCCCAAGCTCCGCCTTGGCTTCGAGCGGATTCAGTCCCAGCTCAACTACTACTCATAATCTCACCTCCAGTAATAGCTCCAGTTCGACACCCACCCACAGTTCACCATGTCCGATCGGGGCCATAGTCGACATAGTCGGCAGCGTCGGAGGAGGAGCACTTGGCAGAGGAATGAGTCTGACACACGAACAAAGGAAAGGGAAATTATGCTGAGTGTGTTGTGCTGAGTGTGTGTTGTGCGCAACGTCGCGCTAAGCCTAGCTTGCATACATACATGCATGTGTTGTGCAAGTTATCGTTCAGAATGTTCAGGTTGAACTAAATAAAGAACATCTAACAACATTATTTCGTTTACGTTCGATATTATTCACTTTTTATCCAATCTCTTGATCTGCTTCGGTCCATGTGGATCCGCTTCATGTGATTTTTGACTGGGCTTGACCGGCAGAACATGGAATGGTTACTCGACGTTGCAGTGTGACGACGTCAGTACGTCCCGTCTTGAAGAGTAGCCAGTATTAGGCGACGGAAACCAACTCCTACACAAGGGCCGGCTTCCCATGGCCTCTAGCTGCGAGGCCGCATCGGATTTTGTGTATGGGCCGTCGTCTGACATTTCATCCGCACGCCTTGACTCCATAAATGTTACATCTGAAAATTGGCCACAAAATTTAAAGGGTGATTCTATTTGGCACCCTGGGTGGGTAGTGTGGGAGTATGTGGATGGGAGCACCAGAAAGAAGAAGATTACTTCCAGGCGTGGAAACGACGGGCTCTGGGATTGTAGAT
Organism: Hygrophorus pudorinus; assembly: GCA_003314045.1. Classification (NCBI taxonomy): domain Eukaryota; kingdom Fungi; phylum Basidiomycota; class Agaricomycetes; order Agaricales; family Hygrophoraceae; genus Hygrophorus; species Hygrophorus pudorinus. The sequence continues at coordinate 14,642 of QLPF01004545.1, read as the reverse complement.
TATCCAGCATGGACTATAACGATAACGACCGTTCCATACTAGACAGATCATCTTGTCTTCGACCGATCCACGTACCACTGTCAATGACGACCTCCCAGCTTGTCGGCTTGAGGTTTCTCCTCCCAGTGTGTATCCCATCAAGTTGCCAGCTTGGTCGAAAGAAGATACATTCTATTGCGCAGAATTCCGTAGGAACTCAACGAAATCTTCAAACAAGTTTGGTCGCTAGGGCAGAAGGCGCTTCGACCGAACAAAGTGGTTTCTAGGGCTTTTATGCTGCCGATGGGTGGTTAGCATCTGTTTGACTGGCGCGACTTGACTTGCCACTGATCCTCATTTTGGCGTGATATAAATGCCTGAAGCTTCGTCCCAGATGTCTTCAGCTGGACTCCTCGTACGTGCTGGTCACATTTGAATTACTTATAATATGGGTTTATTCCACCTTTTTCAAGTTATTGCCATCGTCCCGCTTTCCATTGCGGCTCCAATCCCATTCTCAGTGAGTCTACATCGTACCTGAAATACAAAACTTGCCCTTGACCTTGCCTGCATCCTCGCAGAGTTTGAGTAGCCACTCCACCCCCCTCGATTTGGATGGTCCGAGTTACAGTACCTTGTATGGTCGTCAGGTGCCACCAGTGCCAGTGGTATGTACTCTCACAGTCAAGGATCGCATGCGCTATAATGTCATGCGCTAGACCGCAGTAGTTCGATTCGCTGTAGCTGTGCCGCCAGCACACCACGAAGACATTGAATACCAAATCCACGCCCACCAAAAAAAACTTCCTGATAACCATATAGCCAAGCAAGCCCCATACGCCACCGTACAACTTGGCTGGAGCGATCCTAGCTGGCATGGCAAAGTCCACTTTCAGTATCACTCCGGGCCCCCCAATGGTCGTGCAACTGAGATCGGGCAAACTCAGTCAGTTGGAAAACCTCTAATGGTGAAATTTTCGACCTCTGTGCCCGAACGGGACCGAAAGCATATTCAGGCTATTGTCCGCAACTACCATGGAGGGCTTGATGATGGGGCAGCAGCGAAATATTCCCCAGCATCTAAAGTGATAAACAATGGCTGGCACAAGAGCTCAAGGGATGGGAGGGTGCATGTTATAGTTCAATTTCATAGCGGGTATCCGCGGGGTCCTTGTAACCAAATCGGATCTGGTCATTATGTTTACCGGGAGGGGGACGGTAGTTCATTTGATTGACCGCGAATACTGGCAGATGTTTTTCTACAGCACATGCTATAGTCTAGGTACTCCGAATGTTCCAATAACCGTGACTTGTAAATTTTCACTGAATTTATTATTATAATCATGATTGTCGTTCATGTCTTTCGAATTTCTACCCTTCGCGCTGGTTTTGGAGCATTCTGAAATTCCCGTCAAGTTGGGCGAATAACATTGTGCTCTATTCACTCAAGCGAGCAGACATTCCACCAGGAGCAACGAACTTGAAACTCGTACGTTGGTTTGGCTTCAGCTCCTGCCTTTGCGGATGGGAACACCAGAAAGCAGACGATTATATATTACTTCCAGGCGTGGAAACAACGGGGCTCTGGGATTGTAGATTATCGATATCGATTATCCGGCATAAACGTTAACGATAACGAAAATTGACGATCGCCATCCCGTTCCCTAGACAGATCACCTGAATCCCCGGCAGCTTGGTACATGTCTCCACCAACACTGACGACGACGACGAGCTTGTATATGAAGGACACGTCGTCGCTGTGATTTATTTATCGCCCCATACTCTTTCGCACTTCGTCGAATGGCTGATTTTATCCGAATTTCGTGAATCTCATCGTGAACCATCTTCCTTCGACCGATCAATACACGTTGTGTGGAGGTATAAGGTGCGGAATGGGGTGGGTGTTTGGATGCATACGAGGTATTTTTATTATTGTCTCGTGAGTTGTGGAAATACATCATGTAGTGTACTACGCGCGTGTTTGGTGAGTATGGTGCGTATATACTGCTACTAGTACTGCTACGGCCGTAAATATTACAGCAAAATAAAACATGAATTGATTCAATCGTTCTGAGACCCTGCTGTCACTGACAGCCGTGTTTGCGAGGGGTGGCGAAGGGAGTTGCCCACAATCGACATGAAAGCTATTTCGTGAAGGGGTCTCGTCAAGCTCTGATTCCGCGCAGCGGTCGGGGGGGACCTCCACGCTGTTTTCCAGTGACTCTTCGGCGGCCATCACATGTGTGTCCAGCTCCTTGGCCGCTGTCTGCTTCTGGATCAATGCAAGGTTGCTCATGCTCTTCAGCGTCTCAGGATGTTCTTCCCCCAGCACCCTCCTTCTCGCCTTCAACACTTGGAAATTCAGTTCCTCAGCCTCTCTCGACCTCTTTCTCGCCTCCAACACTTGGTCATTCAGCTCCTCAGCCTCTTTCGACCTTCCCTGACGTAGGTACGTCACCGTCAGATTACTCAGGCTTGTCAGTGTGTCCGGATGTTCATCCCCAAGCACCCTCTTTCTGATCTGCAACACTTGGACCTCGAGCTCCTCAGCCTCTCTCGACCTTCCTTGATCCAAGTAGGTCATGGCGAGGTAGCTCATGCTCCTCAGTGTGTCAGGGTGTTCCCCCCCAAGGACCCGCTTTCTCGTCTCCATCCCTGGAACCTGAAGCTCCTCCGCCTCGCGCCACCGTCCTTGCGCCGAGTAGGTTCTCGCGAGGTTGCTCATGGTCATCAGCGTGTCCGGATGTTCCTCCCCGAACACTCTCTTCCTCACCGCCATCAGTCCAACATTCATCTCTTCAGCCTCTTTCGACCGTCCTTGATGAAAGTACGTCACCGCGAGGTTGCTCATGCTCATCAACGTGTCCGGATGTTCCTCCCCGAACATTCTCTTCCTCACCTCCATCACTTGAACATTCAGCTGCTCAGCCCCTTTCGACCGTCCTTGGTGAAGGTACGTCACCGCGAGGTTGCTCATGCTCGTCAACGTGTCCGGATGTTCCTCCCCAAGGACCCTCATTCTGGTCTCCATCGCCTGGACCTGAAGCTCCTCAGCCTCCTTCCACTGTCCTTGAACAGAGTACATTGACGCAAGGTTCCCCATACTCATTAACGTTTCCGGATGTTCCTCCCCGAGCACCCTCTTGCTTGTTTCCATCACTTGCACCTCGAGGTTCTCCGCCTCCTTCCACCGTCCCTGATCCGAGTACGCCACAACGAGGTTGCTCATGCTCATCAATGTGTCCGGATGTTCCTCCCCAAGCACCCTCTTTCTTATCGCCATTACTTGGACCTCGAGCTCCTCAGCCTCTTTCGACCTTCTTTGATCTGAGTAGGTCTTCGCGAGGTTGCTCATGCTCACCAATGTGTCCGGATGTTCTTCCCCGAGCACCCTCTTCCTCCGATCCATCACTTGAATTTCAAGGTTCTCTGCCTCTTTCCAGCGTCCTTGATGAGAGCACGTCAACGCCAGGTTGCTCATGCTCACCAACGTGTCCGGGTGTTCCTCCCCGAGCACCATCTTTCTCGTCTCCATCAATTCAACCTCGAGCTCCTCGGCCTCCTTCAACCGTCCTTGATTCGAGTAGTTGCTCGCGAGGTTGCTCATGCTCAACAGCGTGTCCGGATGTTCCTCCCCGAGCACCCTCTTGCTTATTTCCGTCACCTGCACCTCGAGCTTCTCTGCCTCCTTCAACTGGCCTTGTCCCTGGTACGTCACGGCCAGGTTGTCAATGTGTCAGGATGTTCCTCCCCGAGCACCCTCTTTCCCTCCAGCACTTGGGGAGCAGCTCCTCAGCCTTTTTTGACCGTCCTTGATCCAAGTACGTTGACGCGAGGTTCCCCATGCTCACCAACGTGTACGGATGTTCCTCCCCGAGTACCCTCTTTCTCGTCTCTATCACTTGAACGTTCAGCCGGTCCGCCTCCTTCCACCGTCCTTGATTCCAGAACGTTGACGCGAGGTTGTGCATGCTCATTAGTGTGTCCGGATGTTCCTCCTCGAGTACCCTCTTTCTCGTCTCCATCACTTCAGCCTCGAGCGCCTCCGCCTCCTTCCAATGCCCGGCTTCCCGAAACGTCAAGGCAAATTGGGTATACCTTTCCCCGTCGTAACCTATTTGACCCCCCATTTTCATAGCTTTGATATGCGGAATAATAGTCCGACGATATGCAAGGTCTTCAGTCGCGTAGCGGAATTCGATAGAAGATGATAGTAAGATGTAGGCGAGAGAAGAACTGATCCGTCGTTCTTCATTTGACATGCTATCCCGGCTCCAGCAGTGCACTAAGGGATGCACAGAATAAATTCCGAAAACCGCTGCGGGTTTAAGCAGCGAGAACGACACCAAAATGCGTATTCCTCCCCGGAAGAAAAATGGATCCCAGGTTCCTGTCTGATCGACTTGAAGAAGCTGAGGGGGCAAGTTGGTCGCCCTCCTCTTGAATGCCTCAGCAGCTCGTTTGATTGTCTCCTCCGCAATGTTGTCATGGTGGAAGAAGGCGAAAGTTCGTAGGATGAAAATGGCACTCTCAGCGTCTTGGGAGCCCAGCCGTCTGATCGCCGTGAATGACAAATCCCACGTCCCGTATACCGCACGACCATAACCCGAAGCGCCTTTGAACGTAGGATCAGCTAACAGTTTCTGACGGTGTTGGCGGTACATAGATAGATAATCATATATGCCGCATAGGCTCGACGAGATCGCAGCTCCGGCTTGATTGACGGCTAACGGGAGGCAAAGAAGTTCCTTCACGATCGGTCTCCCTGCTTGCCTGGCTTGAGTAGAGGATTCGATTCGAGAAGACTTGAGCAGCAACGAAATGGCATCTCCCTCCTCCATATCATTGACCTCGAAGCAGTCCGCAGCCAATACCAAGCGTCCTAACTGGGGATTTCGGCTTGTAAACAATATGTTGCCTCGATCTCCCTTGGGGATATATTTGGCCACTCCGGCTGCGTCGCTCGCATTGTCGAACACGATCAGCCAATCATGCTTCACAATAGAAAGCCATTGAAGGACGGCGTTGGCGGATGGTTCGACCCCGACAGCTCTGGCATCTGGATCTGTGGCAATGTCTCGTAAACTCAGCTCCATGGTTTCGTCGGTGGTCGCGTCGACCCAGAAGGTTCGCCAGAATCTGGTTCGTATCTCATGAGAAGGCATTCGACCGAAAGGAAAAGACAACGCTCACTGTTTGGACTCGGAAACTTCTTCCACGAACCTCAAGCCTATCTGAGTCTTTCCGGCGCCTCCCATGCCGTAAACAAGAAAGTATCTGCTGGGAATGCATGTGTCACGGGGGTCAAAGTACCGCCGCAGTGTCTTCAGATAATCAACACGCCCAGTGAATAGCTTATTATGACAAGGCATTGGCAGGAACAAGACATGTGGCTCTTTGTTGGCTAACATGGCTGGATTAACGCTCCTTCAAAGCCAATATAAGAAGAGGGCACGTACGATTGCTAATGCGGTAGCTGTAAGTATTGTTGACCGTGTTAGTGTTGTTCTGGCCACCGACGATGCTGTTGGAGATTTGTGAAGACTGGATAGTGTCACGCGAGACGTTGACGTGTTGGGCACCAGCAACTGCCATGGCAAGTGAAGTGCGGGGACTGTGGATAGGTGGTTTGAGTTGACTTGCAAAAAGTACCAGGGAGGGAGAAGTCGGTTTAAGAAGATGTGCTTACGAATTGGCTCTCGAGTCACTGCTCCCAATGATCTACCAAGGGTATTGATAGAGTTCTTTAGCAAAGGTGACAACAGTGAGCTTGGGTGTTAACCGTTAAGCACTGACAGGCGATGGTCGCTGTGATAGACAAGGAAGCAGCGTGTATCAAACGGCAAATGCCTGGGCATTGACCTCGCCTCGCCTCGCGTCCTGTTTGCAACTTGAAATGAGTCCACCTGAGTCTGCGTCCAGAGACCAAGGAACCCATCCGACGCAGAACAGCCTCTGACTCGACTTTCCGGCATCGTCATAACCCGGACCTTCCTCCTTATCCAGCAACCAACACGAAGCTTCGCCACCCAGAGCTGATACCTTTTCTACCCCAGACGGAGCCGGATATGTCTGCGTTGGCCAAATGTCACTGCAATAGAAACCAATCGTATTGATGGCGCGTCGTGACCCCAAGTGCTTTCCGTCAGTCCTGTTGTTAAATCTCAAGGTGTGCCAATCATTATTATTTAGCTACCTTCATGTCTTGGAATACCAGGTCGTTCGCAAAATCGGCTCCAAGGCCATTCTTCTGCACGGCCAAGTCCTTTAGGCACGAGAATGGCGATTCACTCGCGTTGGGATTCGAAAGGAGGGGATCTTTACACTAACTGATATTTTGGATCAGTCTGTACCTACACATTTGAGGCGGTGCATACCGCCGGTTATCCCAATGAAAGGTGGCAGTACGTGTTACAGCGCCAGCGCTCGAGCTCTCATAAGGATCCCTTAAACCACACCAACCAGCTGCAGACACCCACCGAATCACATCCACATGGCTCCTCTCTACAACCAACGCCGCGCGATCTCCGAAGACACCATCCACTGCTCACCAGCCATAACCGCCAGCACCCCAGGCGCCACCGCCGCCTCCACCTTCATCTCAAGCCAACTCCCGGCGCTCGACCCAGCGCGGTGTCCTCACCACCCACGCGCGAAGATCAGCGTGGTCAATGCGGATTCGTTCGCTGCTGCGCGGGCGCTCTTGAAGCAGGCGGGCGACAGCGCGAAGGGCCGGATCGGCGTGCTCAATTTGGCGAGCGACGAGGAGAGGGGCGGGGGGTGGGCGTATACGCTGTCCAAGACCCAGGTGCGTGGCCCGGGCGTAGCTCGTCCTGTTCGAGTTGCTGACCGGCTAGGAGTAGGAAGAAGCGCTCTGCTATTCGTCGACGCTCTACTCGACGCTCGACCCGTCGTATTACCCCTGGCCGAACCTCGGGCCCGGGTCGATCGCGGGTGTGTACTCGCCGGGCGTCGTGGTGTTCAAGGACACGCTGGACAACGACTGTGCCGACCTCCCCGTCCAGCAGCGGTTCGTCGTGTCCGTGACGACCGTCGCGGCGCCGATGTTTCCGGAGCTCACCGGGGACGCGGAGTTCGCGAAGGAGGAGGATTTGCGGGACTTGAGGGGGAAGATCAGGTTGGTTTATCGGATGGCGGCGATGAACGGCAACGAATGGCTTGTTCTTGGTGAGTCGCTTGCCATCGTTCTGAGTCTGAAACGTTTCGCTGACGAGAATCGGCCTCGGCCTCGTAGCGGCGATGGGGTGTGGTGCATATGCGTGTCCGCCACGCGTTGTAGCGAAAGAGATGAAGGGTATTTTGCTAGAGGAGGAGTTTAAGGGATGGTTCAGGCAGGTTGTGTTTGCGATCTATAGTACGGAGTCCAATGGTGCTGGTAATTTCGAGGTATTCCAAGCCGCTTTCGATGGAGTCGAATTGTAGCATGTACAAAAAGGTGTAACATGTATAATCATGGGTCTCCCCATGTATGTTTATTGCGACCAGGAATTGTGAATTGTACAAGAAGTACTCTACAATGCAGAAGCCACACCCTAATTTTTCCATCTATCACGATACCAATCAGTAACCGACACAACAAAAATAAAAACCCAACCCACATCTTGACAGTCCGATCCCGACCGCCACTGACCACTTTATCAGCAACGAAATCCACACAATACACCTCGTCCGTATGGCCAGGCAGATCAGTCTTGATTTTATACGTCTTCAGGTCCCAGATCTACAGCCACATTCAGTCCCCGTCTCCTCCCAAAAATGCGCCACCCACCTTGAGCGTACTATCCTTGCTCGCACTCACAAGCAGCCTCGAGTCCGCAGACCACGCCAGCCGATAGACAGCACCAATGTGCCCCCGCAGCGTAGCGACAAACTTACCCGTGCGCCCCTCCCAAACGCGCACGCTATTGTCCCACGCGGCGCTCGCAGCCCACCGCCCGTCCGGGCTGAACGCCACGTGCGACACCTGGCGTTGGTGACCCGTGAGCCGCGCGAGGGGCTTGAGTTTTCCGGTGCTGGTGGTGGCGGGTGGGGAGGTGGTGCGGGAGGGAAAGAGGGACCAGAGGAAGAGGGTGTGGTCGTCGGAGCCGGAGATGAGGAGTTCGGGTGTGGTGGAGAGGAGGGTTTTGTAGCGGGCGAGGGCTAGGGATCGTGCTGGGTGGGGTGCGCGGTTAGGATGGGAAGGAAAAGGAGTGTAGAGAAGCTTACCTTCGTCATCTGAGGAGGGCTTTTTCCCCGTGTGGTCAAAGGGACCCGTGCGGAGGACGAAATCGGCGTTGAGGGCTAATGTTGTGACCCAGTGTGCATGCTCCTTCAGAGTGTGCAGTGGTTTTCCCTGCGAGCGGACAGAACGTGAGTGAAGTTCGGGCAAGGACGATGTAACCCACCCCATTGGCGTCCCAGACCCGCACCGTACAATCGCTAGAAGCAGTGTACAGCACGCCTCTCCCACCAAGGCCGCCGCCGCCCCACCGCACAACATTGACGCTCGCGCTGTGACCCCCGAGCGTGTATTCCGCATGTCGGGTAAGGGTGGACCACACCCGCACGGTCCCGTCTTTTGATGACGACGCCAGACGGGGAGCCGCTGCATTCCTTCAACGGCAAATGAGCCATAGAACACGATACGATAGGGTGAATGGGTGCGTACAGGTGTATTGGCTCCCAGGAGAGGGACGTGACCCACTTCGTGTGTCCTTTGAGTGCTTCGCCGATGGGTTTGCCGGTTTTGGGATCCCACAAGCGCACCTGTCGCCGAGATCAATCAATCGAGAGGCCATTAGATCGGAGAGAGAGACTGACATGTCCGTCGTGTCCGCCGGTGGCTAGTTTTCGCTCCATCGGCTCCCACTCGACGCAGAGAACCCATCCCTTGTGGCCCGACAGCACGTGAGAAGGGGTTTCGGTGAATAGATCCCACAGACGGGCGTTGGTGTCTCCGGATCCCGTCGCGAGGTGATTGCCCGTGGGGGAGAACGCCGCACAGAGGATTGGCGATGTGTGCCCTGGGTGATGCGTTAGGCATGGTGAATGGTTATAGATGCAGAAAACTCACCGGATAGCGTGGACGAACACCTCGTCGCTGGGCGCACTTTGAAGATGGACTGCGGCGAGCAATGCACGACTAGTACGTCTTCCGGTGTGAATAGATGCGATGGATGCGCGAGGACATCGGCCTCTATAGATTTTGATATGACTACTCTACTCGGTGCGCCCGGGAGAACTGGAACGTCTGGAACGTCCGGTAATGCGACATGAAATGAAAACGGGACGGGATCTTCGTCCTATCCTTGTGAACGATTGAAAAACCGACGGACAGGCAGAATGATATAACGCAAACCTGAGTTGTAAGTTTATTTACGAGTGCTTCGAGTCCCTCCCTCGAGACGTTGGCAGGTAAGTTGACAGCTGGTGCTAAAGGTCGTCCGTCGTCTTCGGACACGAATTGGACCACGATGTTTGGGGAAGGTTCTGGTAGTTCAGGTTCAGGTTCTGGCACGCCGTGGTATACCTTAACGCGCTTTGGTGGTGGTAATAGCGTTGCCATTGTAAAAATCTGAATAATTTTTCTGTTGTAATTTGTAAGAATCGTGGAAAAGCCATGTCCATATTAGGAAGTCTGCTGTATAATATTCCACGTCATATTCTAGGCTAGTTCTCATCCACCGTATATATAACCTGCGGTCGGATGGCCATCACACCCCAACTCTCAAACTTTTCTCTAGATTCTTCACCACAGCGAGCATGTCCGAATCGTTCAGAATCGCACCCCGTCGTAGCCAGGACCGCGGAAACGCCGAACACGGCTGGCTCAAGACGTTCCACACGTTCTCGTTTGCGTCGTATGTACTCCACCGATTCCACAGCGCGCCAACATCTAACGGTGTCCCACAGTTACAAGGATCGTGCCCATCAACAATTCGGGCCTCTCCGTGTGATCAATGAAGACCGCGTAGACGGGCACACGGGATTCGGAACGCACAGTCACAGCGAGTTCGAGATATTCTCTTACATCGTCATGGGGGAACTCGAGCAGTGTGTTTATTCACCTCGTAGCACGTGTACACCTTCTGAGCGTCATCGCAGCAAAGACTCCATGGGAAATACAGAAATACTCACACGCGGTGACGTACAGCTGACGTCTGCAGGAACCGGGATCAGCCACAGCGAAAAGGCGCACGGACCCACTCCGGTCCATTTCCTCCAAATTTGGTCCGTCCCGGCCGTCTCCGGTCTGAAACCTAAATACTACACTCGGTATGTCCATCCATACCTCGCATTCATCTCCATTTACACCTCGAATTGCAGCCACTTCACAGACGAGGAAAAGAATGATGCTTGGGTCCCGGTCGTTGCACAGATCGGCACCGATGGTGTTTCTGCATCACGCGAGGGGTCCGGCCCCGCACCCGTCCAGTCCGCCCTCACGCTCTTCGCAACCCTCCTCTCCAAGTCTCTTTCGCACACGTTCCCGTCTGGCGAACACAAAGCCCGCAAGGCGTACATCCACGTCGTGCAGACGTCCGGGTATAACGCAAAGGCGGCGACAGGCGCGACTGTCAAGGTGGCTGGGGACGGCGCGGAGGTGGAGTTGAAGGAGGGTGATGGAGCGTATATATATGGGGAGGCAGGGAAGGAGATCAAGGTGGAGAATATGGGGGATAGAGTTGCGGAGGTTCTGTTGTTTGATTTGGAGTGAGGGGGGAACGTGTCTATAAGTCGACTGAGAACTGGCATAGAATTGAATTTACTTCCTGCTCCTACTGAAAAATTCGGGACTGCGACTCGGGCCGGGAGTGGACGTTATCCGGAGAACCCGGATTCAACCTTGAGCTCAGCCGCGATGGCGCTTCCGACCCGTGGGCGAGTGATTATCGAAACTACAGCTGGAGAAATAGAGTCAGTTCTCCTCCTCCTATCAACCACCATCTCATCAA
>QLPF01004543.1:0-14389 GCA_003314045.1 Hygrophorus pudorinus | reverse complement strand
GGTTGGAGGTAGGGTGTCATGATCCACTGTGAGAAAATGTGAGATATAATGCTGCTTCTTCAAGGAAGAGAGTTGACCGGGTGATCGATGGAAAATGGGTTTCGGGGTGCTTGGTACAGGAGGTTTGCGAGACGGGCCTAAAGACAAAAGAATCTTTGAACGAGCGTCTGCCGAGGTATTGACTAGATGTGATTGTAATTCCGTGACTGCGGTGGTATTAACGTTGGGTTGCGTGGAGTCGCCGACACGGCTTGAGTAGGGTGGGAAGTCGGGGCTGGGATTTGAGGTCAGATCAATATAAGACCGACGTCTTTGACTCTGGGTATCTCGATATTCGGGATAGGGCCTGGAGGACATGAATTCGGGAACAAATGCTGGTGAGTTGTGGTGCCGGCTGTCGTAGAGCGAGTGTGTGTGCGAAGATTGGGTATAAATGGCGCTGGAAATAGAGATACAAGGTTCCTCGGCCGTAGATGGTGGTTCGTGAGTGGAATTAGTACTACCAGTTGACAGCGACAGCGACGAAGTCGTATTCCTTCCATCGTGGGAAAGTGACAACGCGGCGGCCCCACCTGGCAGGACAACCTCTAGACCATCGTTGCTCTCGTTGTCCAAATGTCTATTAACCTCATTCACTGTTGTCCATTCGTGAGACTGGCTGAACTGTCAATAAAATAAAAACATACTCGAATTTGACGAAGGTTTCTGCCTTTGCAGCTTCCCTTTGCTCCGTGGACGACCGGGGAAGTTTGAAGGCAGTGTAATTGCACGATGAGGAGCCAACAATGACGATTCTAGTTTCCGTTCGCGCTCTATATTGCGCGAATTGAGGCTTTGGTAAGTTGGGGGATGTCGCGTGAGCAAGGCTTCGAAGACGCGGGTATCAGCGGATAACGGAGACTTTTGCGGCTGAGTTTCACGACGAGGTTCTGCGACAGAGTTAATAGTAGAGTCGAAGTTGACTGATTCGGCTGCTCCTGATATCTGAACGCTCTGTGTCTCTGCTTTCAAGACTACGTCCAGTGTTGGAGCGGGGTTGATATATGGGTTTGATATCGATGGGGCAAGAGCTGCTGCCGCTGCAACGGGGTTAGACGTCTTGACAACCCCGGAAAAACTAAGAGAATGGGGAGAGCGGGCGACGGTGCTTGGCGACCTCATTTTCCTTGGCCCTCGGGGAGGCGGTGGCAGTCCAACCTGGACGCCCGCAGCGAAAGGGCCAAAACCAGGCGAGACACTGGGGGGGTTCGGAACGCTGATGTTTTGTCGGGTGCGTTCATCGAAATCCAGCAACGCGTCGAGATTCGGTGAAATGATAAAAGGATTTCTGCCCGGCTGAACGGTCTGGCTACTCAAGGACACATCGGTCATCACTAGGCTTAATAATAATGCTTCTTCCCCGAACGCTGATTTCGTATGAAAGTCAGCGGCGGTCAGAGAGTTGGGACTTGCGTTCCTTGGACCTCACAAAAATATCGCGTCTACGAGCACGGGCTAGTCTTAATTCCTAGCCCAAGCGTTCACAACCTAAAGCCATAGTAAGAAGGAATCCCAATGCGTTTACTGTACACTCACGGAGAAATTAGGAGGAAAAGAAGGCGGCAAGCCACTGGCAGTAGTCAAGCATATCTATCATATCGGACCGTTCTGTGCCAGAGCCATCACCGGCACCGTTTCTGTCCATGGCTGGCATGGCAACCGTGTCAGTGCGGCCAGTGTGCGGCACAACCTCTGAATTATGTAATATAAATGCCCGTGGGAGAAATCATATTTTTTATCGGAAAATAATGTTCAATTCTTTTGCAACCATGATCAAACCACCCCTTTGCATCTCACAGACTACCGTCAGATACTATGCGGCAGCAAAAGGAGAACCTGCTGGGGATCCGAAGAAGGAGATTATTCGTCGTGTCCTATACCCCAACAATATGCGCAATAGAGCTACCCCCACTGGCACCTGGCGACCAGATGTCAGTCGTGCGCTGCAGCACGCGATACCATCTGTCCAAGCCCATAACACTACAGACCGCGCATGGTTACTTCATCAACGTCATATTCGGAAGAAGAGGGACACGGAGTTGGCGAGGAAGTTCGAGTGCATGAGGAAAGCCATGGAGGAACTTGAGAAAATTGACTCTCGGCTTTATATGGAGGCAAATAAACAGGAGGACCCACGATCGAGGAGTAATGCTGAGATAGAGCTGGCTAAAACACTGAAAGGCTCGGAGCAGAAAACTTTGGAGGCGAGAATACGCGGCCTCTTTCCTCGGGAGTTACGAATACCGTCGGATACTCCCTCGCGGAACGGGTGGAATTACGAGTGGAAACCTTTCACGCGTCCAATTTAGATCAAGGCAGGTTTTGTGAATTTCTACCGCACCACAGAGACTGAACAGATTGAAGTAGGTTGGACATCAACCCTGGTCCCTGGACATTGGACAGGATATTGTTGTAGTGGAAAATAAACCTACCTAATAATGAGGATTTCCGGTTCGTTGACCAAGGAAACAGATCAAAACTGAGAAACAACGATGACATTGAACACAGAATTACAACGTGCTATGGACCACAAAGTTGTTCAAGTCCATCTGCCTTCGACGACATCTCGCATGCCAAAGGCATCATGTGTCATAGGTTCTGGCCCGCGAACAGATCCTGTTTTCCCTACTACAGATGTATGCACAGACTCGAGCGCGTCGGTCCATTTCTGCAGCGCTGCATAGCGCTTCTTCTCCAGGCTTTGCCTGAAGGGGAAGAACAGTTAAGTTTGGTGCTGATAAAAGAGGATATTGGCGATTACTTTCGGTCAAGCTCGAGTCTCATCCCGACTTGGTCAATTCTTCCTTCAACCTTCCCTTCCAGTATTAATGTTATAAGCAGTTCTTCGACTTCTTCAATGGCTACATTCAGTTGCTGTGGTTTTGTCAATATATATAAAATATTTGAGTAGCAAGAAGATCTAACCTTGGCTAGGAAAGACAACTCAAGGCGCGCGTATGGTTTGATTAGATCGATCAAGTATTGCGTACGCAAGCTACGCAGAAGTTCTCCAATATATGCTCGGATGAAGTTGTCTTCCATTATGGTCGAGTGGTTATCTACTCGATGATTAGGACAGTGTCAAACTAACGAGGGACTGACTAGAACGAACCACGTAAAATCTTTTCCGCAGAATGAACCTCTCTTCGCTGGTACGCATCAACAAGATCTGTCATGGCCTTGATCTCAGGATCACTCTTGTATCTGTAGGTCCAGCGGATGGGCCAGACATATCTAAACCTGAGAGAAGTGATACTTACGGTTTAGTCTCCTGACTGTCGAATGGATTCACTTCGCTTCCCGTAAGCATATTGGCGAGTACAAGGTATTTAAGAACTTGAATTCTTTGAGGTGATCCGGCTTCATCATAATTTCGGAAGGATTCGAAGAAGTCTTCGCTGGCTCGGTTCCATTGACCTGATGGCTTGGTCAAGACATGCTTCAGAAATTGGTGAAAGCTGGCTAACGTTCTCCCATCCACATTTTTCCGCCACATTCTTTGATGACACCCATGATTCGAGGATGGGGGATGGCTGACCGGACCCCATTCGTCGCGTTATAGATCTCCTGCAGGGACGATGAGATTATGCTTTAGAAATAACAGAGAGAATCAAACCTTCAGCTTCTTGAAGTTTCGAGTCTCGTTGTACATCTGTATCTCGAGAGCATAGATTTCGAGAAGTTGAGTACCCTTCTGTGATTGATCTTCGGCCTCGCCGTTCGCTGTTGTTGCATTGTGAAGGTCACGGATTAACTGCTCAAATGTCAGAGGATTTCACGGTTGGCAAAGCGTCCGGGGTGCACACCCTGGACAAACGACCATATTCCTTGCGGTCAAGCCACAGTTTGGCTAACTTGAGATTTGTCTTGACGGATAGACGCTGGGTGATCCAGATTAAACTCATAGAAATTAATGACATTTACGATATACGTACCTCATTTTTAGCCTCCTCTAATGCGTCTTTCGTAACCTGATAGAATTTCTCAAGTACATCGACTTCCACGGCTCCGCCTTTCCCACCACCGACATAGTCCAAGATACCGTTTATTGTCTTTTCTGAATAGTTACGGGTAACGGCAGACTTGGTATAGGTCAGGAGTAGAGTGTAAGTTTTGAGTGCATCGGTTGGTCGGCGAAGAACTAAAAAGAGTAACTTTGTAGACTGTTTCAACGCCTTGAATGCCCTGCGAAGATGATTATTTGGAGATGAGAAGTGACCAGATATGACGAGAAACCCACCAGTCGCCTTTGTCCGTTTCTTGGTCCACGATAGCACGGAACTCTTTCAGGGCCTCTTCTGGATTATCCTCTTTCTTTGCTTTGAAAGCCGTGAGCTTGAGGATTTGATAACGAACGAGACAGCGCACATTTAGCCGTATAATACATGTTTTCGACATCGGCACTCCCCGACTCATTTGCCTCATCCCCATCCGAATAATCAAAGCCATAATCCTAACGAGAGTTCATTAGCACAAGTTGGCATGTCGGTAAGGAAACCCACTTCGTCTTCGCTACCCTGCATGTAGTCGGCGTCATCGTCATCCATGTTGTGAAAGGACCCTGGAGGAATTCTTCAAGTCCAAACCTGTACCGGCTGTACCTTTGGCGATAAGCATCCACGTGATCTCAGGCTACAGTGGAGACCGTGACGCCTGGCGTCGGATGGCGACAAAAGTATTTGTACGATAACGCGGCTCTTATCCATCACCATCATGGAGTCTCCTCAAGTCACCTCGCCGGTATTGCCAACCTTCAGTGGTTTGTCCTCCAGGTCCCGCAGCAGCACCAAACTAGCCGACGATGTGACAAGTTTGACCTCATTCAACCCTTTCTCCGAAGAAGACGAGAATGACCAGTCTTCGTACACCATCGTTACTTCCATTTTTTCTCGAATGAAGAACACGTTGGCAGCTCCTATATCCTCTGCTGTCGCTGCCGCTTCTGGGAATTCATCCAGCGTTACTTCTATCACGACTGGGCCTGCAACCGAACAGAGACGACCTTCGTACAATATTCAACAGAATTCCCAGTCAAGTATTTCTTCCCGCACTTCGACAAACGAAAGAGCAATTCCAATTCCTTTGTCTGCCGCTCCCTCTAATCCAGCCCCACCACTCATCTCTTTAACTCCAGTGGTTTCTGAGGCACCCTCTTACAATTCTGAGTATCAAGATGAAGGATCTCCTTTTCGCGGTGGGAACTTTTACTCTCCTGGTTATGAAGCACCAGATGGCGGTCACTTTGGCGTCGCCATCCCTGGCTTCCCCATTCAGGATGATGCCAGGAGTGTTCGGACAGCAGCTAGTCTCCATAGATCAGCGTCTGTGTCGAAAGTCATTCGGCGTATAAGAGGCGAAGGTAGACGTTTTATATCATACATTCAGGTTCCCTTTTATCTGACACAACTTTTAGGTTTATCACGAGATTATTGGATGGATGACCAGAACTGCAAAGAATGTTATGACTGCAAAAGCGTATTTACGGCATGGCGAAGGAAACACCATTGTCGCATATGCGGTAAGATGCCCATCTTTTGAGAGGGTCTGCGAATATTCAACCTGGATTTTGGACAGGTCAAATCTTTTGCTCCCGTTGCGCGTCCAATATCATCAAGGGCTCACGGTTTGGGCATGACGGCATGGTTCGAGTATGCAATCTGTGCCTAGACAAACTTGCGAAAGTGGACGATGACGACGATGACGACCGCCGCTCTGTTGTATCGTCCGTGACCTCATTTCCGGCGCATCAACTAGGCGTGGACTTTACTCCTACGACTTTAGGGAATCATGCACAATCTCCTTTTGCGGCTTCGCAGCTATTTGGGCGCACAGACGAGCCATTTAATCTCTACTCTATTGCGGAAACGAAGAGACCTGTCTCTGGATCGGATGAAAGTGGCTTCATGTCAAGACCAGACACTCCTCGGTTGATGGAAGGTGAAGATGGTGTATGGGAGCCTGTTCTCGACGAACCCGTTCCCTTTCGTAGAGGTTTGGCTGACGAGGAAAAGGAGCCAGTCAACATCCCCGGAGCTTTTAGCAATGACGGTTCTCCAACTGCACCTGGGTTCAAGACACCAATTGACTTCCCTATTGCTGGGTCTCTGAATATTGACGGTCCGATGAGCTCCATACAGTTTCCCGTTGGCTCCCCAGACCGGATGGACAGTCCTGGGCCACAAAGTCGGCTGAGATCACGATTCAACTCTTACGGTGACTTCGAGGCGACCACCCCCTTCATTCGAAGCCGCGTGCAGAGTCGGCTGGACAGTGTACCAACTGGAGAACCTGGCTGGCGCACAAGAAGAGAGAGCACTGCGTAAGACAATTCAGGTATTTTGTTGGTTGTAACTAATGTTCCTGTCAATCACAGATACGCTCAGGAGCTTAATTTGACATCCATGCTTCATCTCAAGATCATGCTACGGCAAATGCTCACGAGTGAGGAGATACCTAATGTCAAAGACTGGGAAGAAACTCTCCTAAAACTGGCCCTGCGAATCGCACGCGAGCTCACTTTTACGGCCCTCCCTCATCGTCAGGGTGAGGATATGGATGTCAGGCGTTATGTCAAAATCAAAAAGATTCCAGGAGGAATTCCCCAGGACTCAGAATACGTTGATGGTGCGGTGATCACGAAGAATGTTGCCCACAAGCAAATGTCGAGATTCCACCGCAATCCTCGTGTGATGCTGGTGACCTTCCCTCTGGAGTTCTACCGAGTGGAGGGACAATATATGCATTTTGGGCAAATTGTCCGCCAGGAGAAGGAATATCTAGGCAATCTCGCGAGCCGTATCGCTGCTTTGCGCCCACATGTCGTTTTGGTAGAGCAATCGGTTTCGCGACTTGCACTGGATGCGCTTGCAAAACACAACATCGCTGTAGCCAGAACCGTGAAACCATCTGCAATCCAAGCTGTATCCCGCATGACACAGGGCGATGTTTTCTCCTCAATGGATAAACTGGCACTCGAACCTCGTCTTGGTCACTGTGCACGATTCCGTATTCAAACCTATGATCATACACTCATTCCTGGTCGGCGGAAGACATACATGCGGTTTGAGGGATGTAGTCGTGACATGGGATGCACAATAATCCTGAGAGGCGGCGACCTTGATACCCTCAGACGAATCAAGAAAGTCACCCGTTTTCTCACTTTCATTGTACGAAACTTGAAACTTGAAACGCATCTGTGGAAGGACTCGGTCATTACCCTACCGTCTTTTAATCCTGATTCGGTTCCTACCTCCCCAAGCGCACATTCACATTTAACCAGCCTTTCGGTCTCATTCCTTCCGTTCTTATCGTCGAGCGTATCGACGCCACGGATAACGACTCCCGTTCCTTCCTCCGAACTAGAGCCCTTTTCACATGCGACCATCACTGAAGTCAGTGACGAAGACCTTCCAGACGAAGACGCGGATCAATTACGCCTTTCGCGTCGTATCCAGCAATCCCTTGATCCATATACAAAAACGTTCATATCCGTTTCTGCTACATTGCGTTTTCCTCCACCGCACCCTCTTCGACGAATGCAGGAGTTAGACAACGAGTTGATTGCGGCGAAGAGAGTATGGGAAGACGAAGTCATTTCACGTGAAGAGAAAGGGACTCGTCACACTCGGGAAGCTACGATTACGCCTGGCTCTACAGTCGACAATTTCGAGCATCTGGATGAAGACGACATTAATGCCCAGATAGAAGCATTGCCAAGCTTGGTACTTCCCGTAACGCCTATACTCGAGGAGACTAACCGTGGGATAGAAGGCGATGGCACTGGCCATTTCCAACACAATTCTAGCACGCTGTCCACCTTGAGTTTGCCAACTGCTCATCTTGGTCTTTCTTCTGCGACAACCCCTTCAGAAGTGCCAATGAAGTTGAAAACCGTCGCCGACATTGCGCTCGAGAGTCAGCTGAGTCTGGTCAAATGGCAGCACGAAGAGCAGAGGCGTATATGGGAGTGGTATTTGCGGAAAAATCGTGACGATTTCGTCGTGGAGAAGTACCAGTGCATCAGTATATGGGAGTATGTCATTCCCATCGCAGAGTTCGGCCTTCATCGTGCGTGCTTCGCGCCCCAGCTGAAGTATATAACTTTTTATGGGGAGAATGATTGCACACTGGGGCAATACATTGAAAAAGCAGTCGGCGACACTCTGGTTCAATTCCTGGATCCTAAAGCTATCTGTGCTGGTAAAGGCTGTAATCAATTTCTCGCTCGCCATTGCAGGATCTACGTTCATAACGAGACTCGTTTATTCGTGGCAGTGGAGCAATGGGATGGGCAGATCATTGGTCGGACGAATTACCCTCCGTCTCCTGATTTGATCACTACCTGGAGTGCTTGTCGCGTATGTGGATCCGCAACACCTTTCATACCCGTCTCTGAGGAGATGCAAAGATATTCTTTTGCTAAATTCCTTGAGCTTCATTTTTATCCCGCAGATGTGAAGCTTGTACAAGGCGCAGGTTGTCAGCATAACATCTATCAGCATCACATTCGATACTTCGCCGCCAGAGGGATGACGGTTCGCTTCCAGGCGGACCCTGTTACACTACACGAGATTGTGTATCCCCCCAAGCGCATCCGCGTGCATCCGGAGAGCCAACTCGAGTTGAAGAATTCTGATTTCAATCGTCTGCACTATCGGAATGTCACATGGTACTCGGCTTTGATCGATGACCTCACGTTAATCAGTATTGATGCTGCAACTGGTGATGAAGAAGCAGACGCTCGGCTCATTTCTGACATCAATGCATTGATAAGTCGCGCTGAAGCAGAAAGGGAAGGGATCACTCGGCTCATTAACCAGATTTACGGAGGCTCGTCACCGACGGACACCATTGCTCTCAATCAAGTGCGTTCCTACCGACAAGACAAAATTGTCGCTTGGCAGCAGGATTTCGACAGGCTTCCCAAGCCAAGGCCCGCCGTGGGTATAGAAAATGATAGGCGCAAGTCTGCCTTTGGGTCGGTGCGCGCCATTTGGCCAAGGAGATACGACCTAGCCAACAATTTCGACGGCGTGCACATGCCGTCTTCTAGCGTGTCCGAGGCGGAGGAAAATCCCTTTAATATGAGGCGGGTCACTGGCGATTCACTCACGTCTTCAGCCTCTGAAGCTTCTGAGCCGGAGACAAATGTAGAGAAGAACCATTGGAATAACGAGGAAAAGAATGACGGGACTTATTCCAAAGTTGAGGCCCCTTCAGTCGCAGAGGACCAAGATACCCTCGCCAATCCGGATCCGGATAGTGATTCCACCATCGGGGCGGCGCGTGATCATGCTGTTTCTCCTGGAGACATACCTTCATTCCAACTCCCGGTTAGTATGATCACAATCTACTCTATCCTCTGCTGATTTCGTTTCAAGCAGGAGGGGGGCGACGGTACAAAAATACTTGGCGTCGAAGGTGCTGTGCAAGCCATGCCGAGATCCAGACTACCGAGACGGCCCAACCATCACCCCAGCGTGGCGGAGCTGGTAAAGAAGTATCAACACTTTTTGCCGCCGAACGGTTTAGAAGACCTTGTGAAGACCGCTTTCCCACCTCGTATCCTTGTGTCTGAAAGCGAACAAGAGTACACTAGCCTCGCTCCACGCCGTCAGACCGTGCGCAGCAGGAGTCGACATCATTTACCAAGGAGGCCGTCTGTGTCTGACTTCGAGCAAGGCTATGCGGCCAATATCGCACCCAGATATTTAACTCACTCCCGTCGACCTCTTGGACAAACCTTGCATGGCAGTCGTATACCGGGCCCGATCGAATCTTCGCATGAATCATCAAGACGACCCTCTCCTGAGAAGCGTTCAACACACAGCAGAATGACAGAAGAGCTAACTTTGGGGCGCATTTCACCATCTCCACAAGGCCCGCCATTCCCTGGTGGCAAAGCTGGGAAAGGAAAGTCGGCCATCCGTGGTTCAGCGAAAGAGAAGTCCACCCGTCCACCCAGTGTCGGTAACAAATCGACATTTCGGAGGCAACAACCAGGTGGACCTGGCAGCAAAGTTTCCAATATCGCCAAGCATTTCGAGCGTATTAATCGCGATACTGAACGAGCGAATCGACGTTATGCTGTCATTCGTGGTAGACGTGCTCGTCCAGTTGCTTCTGCCCGTGCTAAAGTGGAAGTCCTGGATAGCGTCAAAGACGCGATCAAGGACGACTCTGAGAGCTCAGATTCGTTAACTGAGGCTGACGATGAAGGCGACGGCAATGACGAAGGCCGACCACCTGTTGAAAAACTTGTCCCTAAATCATCATCTGATCCCGACGAATGTATCAAGACTGCACCCCCACTTGATTCTTTCCCAATCTCTCCTGAGGAAGCCCCCACAATAGCAGAGTTGTTAGAGCCTCCGCCTCAGCCGCCTCTCACTCCAATCTCTTTGCCCCCGTCGCCTTTCTTATCGTCGACCAAAATGCCGAAAACTACTGTGCCTTCTAATCTGGATATTGGATCCAATGTTCCCGAACCCGAACGCCTTTCCATACTGAAAGCACTTTCTGGACTCTGGCTTCAGCCTCCACCGCAGTCTCGCCGTCGTGGCCGTGAACTTGAAGGCGACGATATCATGAGTGACCCAGAACATATCTTCCGAGATTCGTCCATGGTCGTTCGTACAGATGAACCCACTTCTATTATTGCGCTTGCTTTAAAGTGAGTACCTGTATCTTAGTTACCCGTCCTTCTAATTGACGTTTATCCAGTTCCCCACAATACCGGGACATGTTAGCAAAGTCTCGTGCAGAGAAGCGGACGGCACGGGAACCCAAGCTGACGGATGGTGGCGAGGTTTTCATGCCTGATGATCGATCCGTTGCCGAATCAACTTCCACATGGGGTGTTGTTAACGTAGAGAGCATGGAGCTACCAGACCCAACGGAGGAACTACGAGTTCCATCCTCGAAACTTCCCTGGGCAATCTGTACGTTTGATAGCCTCAGTCTCAGGACAGTGGTTGACGCATTGCATTTAGCTTTTGAAAGTGGCGGGTTGACAATCAGTTGCACAGTCCTGTACCCTGAACAGTTCGATGCTCTACGACGTACTTACGATTGCGAGAAGAGCATGATAGAGTCGTTGGCGAGATGCGTAAAATGGGATGCAAGTGGAGGAAAGTCGGGCTCCGCATTCCTGAAGACCAGAGGTTAGTTACACAACTGCCGAGGAACTTACTTGGACTAATTGTTCACCAAGATGATCGTTTCATTGCCAAGGAACTCTCAAAACCGGAGCTACAGACCATAGAAACTTTCGCCCCTGCGTATTTCGACTACATGTCCTCTGCAGTGACCGCCAATGTGAGCACCGATCAAAGTTGATGTGTGCTTGCTGATATATGTTCATTGTACTAGCGTCCTACTCTACTTGCCAAAGTGTTCGGCTGCTACAAGCTCATCTTCAAGAAGGCAGGCAAAGATAAAGGACATAAATCCAAGTCGACCCAGATGAATCTCCTTGTAATGGAGAATTTATTTTATGATCGACGCTTTTCAAAGGTACTTGTCCTCCCCTTTCGAGAAATTCAAACCTGACGAGTTTCACAGATCTATGACTTGAAGGGATCTACACGTGGTCGTCATGTACAATCTACAGGCCGGGAAAACGAGGTCTTGCTGGATGAAAATTTGGTCCAAAGTGAGACACATCTTATTTATCTCACAAAGATTTTTTAAGACAATGTTCTGTCAGCCGCCCATCTTGCCCCCTTCTACCTCCGTGAACATTCCAAGCGAATTCTTCGAGGCGCGCTCTATAACGACAGCAAGTTCTTGGCCGATATCAATGTCATGGACTACTCGTTGATCGTCGGAGTCGACAGCCAGAAAAATGAGCTTGTCGTTGGTATAGTTGGTGAGTTCCATGGCATACTTCATTTGCCTGAAACATGGTCTAATCTCTGGTAGACTATATCCGAACATACACCTGGGACAAAAAGCTGGAAAGTTGGGTGAAGGAGTCGGCTTTTCTCGGTGGTGCTGGTAGAGGCGAGCCCACGATTGTCACGCCAAAACAATACAGGCAACGTTTCATCAGCGCGATGGAGCGCTATTTCCCACTGGTAAGTATTTCCCGTTGTTTCGGCCCTTGAGGGTTCAAGCGTTCTTCAGGTTCCCGACCGCTGGATGAAACAAAAAGATACACCAGAGGAGGATTCAAATTCTTTGCTTGAACTCTGGCCTGATTGGTAGGCCTCATACTATAGTAGCTTTTACTTTCCATCACGCTTTACGATTTCAAGGTCATCTCGCATCCACTGTATCAATAGATCTTATTGCATATCATCCACATCATTCACTTCATATCTTGGCACTTTTATTCTATGCACCGCTGTACGTTAAATGTCACTACCAATCATAGCTTGCGCATTTTGGTCTTTTCTTTGTTCGTAATACCTTTCATTTGATTCTTGAGTTCTTTCGAGAATTGTTCCTTGGTGACTCTTTTATCGACACGACGTGTTTGACGGTCAACTTTTACTGCTTGTTTTCGTGCTTTCTTCTCCTCCTGCGACTCGTCCCGGGGGCGCGTTATGGTCACTCGGGTGGCTAGAAAAACTACATGAGATGGGCAAGCGCAAACAAGGAACAGAGCGTACGCGGGTCATCGGCGTCGTTTTCTGATACAGACTCCGCTACTTTCCGGCCCTTGGACAGCTTTTGCTCGACCACTGTTGGCACACCCGTTCGGGGGTCGAGGCGTATTTTAGGGACCAAAGACGTATCCCGTGCTCGAATGAGGCGAGGATGGTTCTCAATATTGGAATATGTAGCTACAAAGTATAGTCATCAAATATATTCCAGATTGTGGGGACTTACTGAGTACTGTCTCGCAATCCCACCGATCCTTCTTATCCTCGTCGAACGGCATCATCGCGTTCTCGTCGTCATTACCGTCGTCGTCAGTTCCAATCCGGACACGCTCATCCTGACCCATAGCCATTCGCAAAGTGTTCAACTTCTCAACACCATTATCTCCTGCGAGTTTGGGCTTCATTTTTCGGCCGAGAATCTCATAATTGTCGAGAAAATCGTCCATCATGGATTCAAAATCTTCGCGAGAGGTTATTAGCTCAGGAGTTTCGTCCGATCCGTCGGAGGGGGGTTCCTCTTTCTCTTCTTCGTCACCTTCATCCGATGCATATTCATTTTGGAGTATCTGTTTGGCGCGTATCAATGAAGTTCGTCATTTGAACAGGATGGGAGAACTAGCATGATCAAAACGCTCATCGAGGGTCTGCAATGCGTCGTTGCGGGGCATTGACGCACTGCTCATGCTATAACCTGATGCTTCAGAAGTCCCTTTCCTTCTCCGCTTACCACCAATGACAGAGAACTCCGGGAGACGACCGACTGTATCTTCACCTTCCGAGCTAAGCTCAGAACCAGGGGCAGCTGTTTTGTGCTCTTTCTTGAACTGTGCAAATCTAACCTCCCACCCTCCTTCCTCGTCTTCCGCTCGTTCCTCTCCATTCTCGCCCTGCACTATTTGGGCATTCAAGCCGCCGTCTTCCTGAAACTGGAAATCAACTTGTTCATCGGACCGTCTTTCGCCATCCGCAACGAGTTGTCCGAAGAAATCGTCCTCTAGTTCATCATCCACAAAGGCTTGGTCGTCAAGAGCTTCCAGAACCTGTCGTAAATGGGGATCCATGTCCGGTTGGAAGCCAGCTATAGACGAAGGGACAGCTTGCTGAGATTCATAGTCTATGGGCAGCTCAGATGCGGAAGGAAGAGATTCGGGCGGTAGGTCACGTAATGAGATAGGTTGTTTGTCTTTTGCCTTTGCATTTGGTTTTCGAGAGGTCGATGGTGCTTCGATAAGGATACTTTCTACACCTTCTTCCTGCTCACCAAAGTTGCGCAGATGCTGCATATAGTCATACTCTGTATCATCGTAGTAAACACCATATGATGCGGCTTCCCCGACATGAACACGGCGATCATGATCCAAGTCGGATGGAGCAAGAAGAGTTTCTAAGTCTGTTCTAGATTTTCCCTGAGTATCACGGTTAGCAATGTGGTATCGCAGAGACGGATATATTCGCCTTTTTAACGTTTTCTCGCTCAAAGGGTTTTAGGACGTGTTGACTAGCGTCTGGGTCGTGGATGAGTGGATCCCTCTGAGATCTGTGGACGAGCTGGAAGTGTTTTGCGCTTGGTTGACGGAATATCGATTTTTGAGGCATCACTCAAGTTACGTAACCATATCCCTCACCAAACCGTCTCGTCGTGGCCGTCGCCGTCGTCGCCGCCATCGACCACGAACTCTAGTGCTCGCCATTATCTTATACTGCCCGCTACACATTAATATCAAGCTGCCTACTTGCCAGAG
>QLPF01004502.1:0-19709 GCA_003314045.1 Hygrophorus pudorinus | reverse complement strand
GACCATTATCAAAAATATTTTTTTGCATAGCTTAGCTGTGCCCCGGTAAATTGTAAAAACGGCACTGTTTCGAAACTCATGGGAATAATTGACAGGACAAAAAACTCACAGATGTGAGCATCCACCGAGTTTCACGGAAAATTACACATTCTCTCAAAGCCACTGGCAAGTCGAAAGGCGCTCAACACTACCCTTCTCTTCTGACGTGGGCGCTTCGTCCTATCGGTGAGCAGGCAAGTCGCCATAGCAATCATGAATCACGAGAGTTACAGGCTTGGAAGACGTACGAGAATCGTGAAGCTCGACGGCCTTGTACCGGTATCGCAATTCTGGCTTGGCCTCTACGTAGGTTTTGGAAACTCGCTCACACGTCCAGACGACCGCGTCAATCAGGCTGGTTCGTCGTCTCCAAAAATATCCAGGACGAAAGTGAAACTCGCATGTTTTTCATGAAACTTTCTGGTTTGATTCGGAGTTTTCAAACTACATCTATTGGTTCTCGTGCGATAACGCGACCTTCGATCATGATGACAATTATTTTCTAGGGAGTCAGGGTCTTGGCAAGGCGAACTGGGATATCTCCATTGGAGCCCCTCCCTGCAGTGGGGGCTTTATCGTCTGTGGAGTCTTCCGCAAAAGGATCGCAGCAAGTCATCGATAGAACGATACAACGGATGTTGGAAGACTGCGGCAGCACTTGAGAAGCTTTTCGGAATCCGTGGAGGGCGATAAGTTCTGTCCCCTGTTTCACCCCGTGGTGTAGTTGCGCAAGTGGTCAACATACTTTCGACCGAGTTCCAAAGAGGTGGTGTCAGGTATTCGGCTACACCGTGGAGATCCGGTATATATCCGGTGTCAAATGTGTTGTTCCCTACGTGATATTGAACTTTCCCGTAAAGCTAAAGCATATTTTTCTACCCGCCAGAAGACAAAACTACCAATTCCGAATGTTCAAGTTTCTGAGATTTGGTTAGACGTTGATCGGACACGCCAAATATACATATATAGGCTGCGCCCATGTCCCGGTTTTAGCCCCTCCCTCTACTCTACTTCGACTTTACTTTTTCTTTCATTGGCCTGTTCAGTATATAGTACAGTGGTGTATCCCCCTTGATCAACAGTCGTCGGGGCCTGTGTCACTGTGGTCCGTGTGATGTACTATCGGCAATCAGCAGCATTCAGTGCTCATGAGTACCACCCTCATCAGGCCGAATCATCGTCTCTTGGCCCACAAAAAATGTCCGGTTCACAGCAATCTGATGAATCTTACCACAACGTAGATTTTATCGGACGACCCATCCATTTTATTGGTGGCCAATTTGCGGGCCAGACGGTCCGTACTGAGCTACACGAAGTACAAAAGGCGGACCTGGGAAGAAAGTATGTGATATCGACCCCTTTCGTTCCGTCATCACTCCAAGTATTTCTATTGTCAAAAGATATGCAAAAGTAGATCGGCGACCTTTAGATCCTCCCCCAGTAGTGCTCCTTCGCATGTACCACGTTTACACTGGGAAAGACGGACAGTCCGAAAAAGAAATCGAAAATTATGAGTAGGTTTCATTCAGTTATCGCCAGACAGCGAATGTTTAACTCGCTGAATATGCGTGCCAGTGAAGTCCAAGGCTTGGGACTCGTCTGTACGGTAGACCTGTTTCCTGCACCAGGACCTGAAATCACGCGTAAAAATTCCAGGGAAGAACGATCGATAATTTCCACATATTCCCCACCCACCCAGACGCCATATTTTTGCTCTACAAACTCACGCCCACAAACCTTTACATTCGTCCCACACACTCCTTATTCCAGGAAATCATTACACTCTTCCATGACCACCAGCCCGATTACGCCTCTTCATGTCCCCAATCAGCCCATCCCTGCTTACCCGCCTCTTAGGCCCGTACCGGATGTTGTCTCGCACGCTGGAGACTTCCCTATCACGGAAAGCTCAAAACAGACTCATGCCTTGGTTGGAGCGACTTTTGTGCAGCCTTCTCAAGTGGACTACCAAGGGAAAAAATCTTTGATGTTCGTTTTCGCGGTCCGTGTCACACCGTCATTCACAGCAATAACATGTATTTACCATTTGTGATCTCAGGACCTTGCTGTGAAAGTTGAGGGCACATTTATCCTCCGTTACCGCGTCTTCGACATTTTCTCCAAACCTTACGGGATTCCTGACCTTGCCATCCAAGCAGAATGTTATGGCGGCGTATTCCGGGTCTACTCTACCAAAGAATTCCCAGGTTTACAGGTCTCTACCGAACTAACAAAAGTGAGCATTCAGCAATCGACCTATACACAATTTTCTTATTTTATTCTAGCAACTCGCACGATGGGGCGTTCGTCTAAATATACGTGAGACTGAACGTAAGCGGAGAAAGAAAGGCGAGCTGCGCAGCGTCAGCCCCTCTTTCTCGCCCAAAGGGAAAGCAAAGGAGACCGGGAGCGCCCACGACGGAAGTGACGACGACTGAAGTTGTCTCAGGTCGTGAGTCCACCGTTTCAGAAGCCCGTTTTTTATCATCGCGCCACTGGGCTGCGATATGACATGCGACACGACCACAACGGAGCTGCTATTAATGCCCGAAGCAAGACTTCTCGATGGCATATTTTGTGGAGAAGAAACAGGACTAGGACTAATACTCGAGGATCGCAGAAGGACAAATCTGCAAGTATTATACACGTACCTGACCCTCGATTTTTCCTGCCGGCAATGGGTCCGGAGATAACGCTTTGTTGTGATCAGGGGGGTACATACACGAGTAGACCCCAATACATAAAACGCGTTCTGCCACATCCCGATTCTGATCTTGACTTCCAAGTCTTCGGAACGTGCTCGCGGACTAAAAACAAGCGAATCCTGGAACTTGGCGCCCAGGACCCAGCTTTAGCCTGAGATTTTCTGCAGATAAAGGTTTCTCCAAGTCATAGGGAAAATTGGATCAACGGGTAACTGGTCAACGTTCAACTCAGCCCACTACAGTGACTGCACAACATTCTTCACATGCTTGCGTGCCCACTTCCGATTCTGACCGTTCAATATTCAATGGTTCCCGGTTCACGCCCTGGCACCGGTTCCACCCGCGACGTGCAGCTGTTCGTCACTGGAAGAACTTGTTGCAACGCAATGAACTACATGTACATGTACCGCTGGATTGACGCCGCTGTCAAATAGCCTCAAAGACCCCGGACCCGTGAGCTCGTTGTATCAATTCAGAAGTCCATCATGATCTTTCGACCCATGCACAACTCGAATCAACCTTGAACAGAGCCTTTTGTCCCGGCGCAACGGTGCTGTCAAACAACCTCGCTGTGCTAACCAGCGACGAATTACATTCTGAAATGGCCCCAACTCGAAGCTTGAAGTTTGGCAAACAGGGGTGAGTCGGGCGTATAGATCCAAGGCGATTGGTTGAGCAGGATCTCGATTCGACTCGATATGCACACATATGGCATATCACCATGACAGCTCCTGTGTTTGTGTATACCTCGGTATCTCATGTCCACGACTGTATTGGTGTCTAATTTTGCACAGGTACTACATCACAGTGTCAATTTTCGGCACAGGCCGCAGGACCGTCACCGGCAAAGACCGCACACAGAATTCAGGTAAATCTTTCCTGCGTCTACTCCTTCAAACAAAAGTGTCCTCGTCTTCCGGTCACGAGCACTCGCATACGAATGAAAACGAGGAACCGATCATTCAATTTCATATTGGACTCTGGCATTTTGGACACAGCAAAGCGGGGACCTTTTTACTGGAAACAGGGGACAAAGTGCGAGACACGTCAATTGTCTGATCCCAATCATCGGGCACAGATGAGTTCTCGGCGATCGCCCGGTAGATCATGCGACGAGCTCGAACAACACCTCTCATATTGCCAACGATGCCTGCTTCGGCACCTTTGACGATGGGCTGCTGAGCAACTTTGACCAGGTCGGCAGGTAGAGAATCTAGCAGTTCAACGTCGGTTTGGGGTTCGGACGGAACGTGCTTTTTGTTGCGCCGCCGTCGTTTAGTCGCAGGATCTTCTGGGGTCAGATCGGTTAGCGAGAGGTGCTTATCGTCATCGGGCGAGCAAGTTAGGAGACGAAGTCCCCGATCGGAAATATTCGTGTCTTTGGCTTTTGCCCCGACAAGGCAAGCTCGATGATATGAGCTGCAACAGCCTGGGCGAGGGCAGAAATGCATGATGTCATCTTCAGGATTGTACGTCAGCTCGCAGATACAAGTACCCGTCGGTTTAGGCTAAATGGTGAGAGCATGAAAATCGTGCAGGCGAGAAGTTGAAATGTGGGCTCACGTCGACCTTGCGGACTTTGTGTTCGAGGGTATACCTCATGTAAAAGTCGTTTTCACCAATGTATTCCGGTTCCAAATTGTCCTCGCGGTATTTTGTGACGGTCGCAAGCCCTGGTAAGGAGTCAGCGAGTGCCGTTCGGAAACCAAAAGTGATTACCGCTGAAGCAAAACGACGACACAAGATCGTAGTGGTCAGAGAAAAGTCGCTCGCGTTTTCCACAGGCTGAGCTGTCACTGTCAGATCACGGAGATGAACCACGTAGCACGTTAAATGGACAAGGAAGACGTACAATGATTTGATTAAATTGGCAACCTCTGAAGGTGACCAATACCACTGTACACGAACCCACACGTCGGGGACAGAACCACGGATCCGAATATCCTTTATTTTTCCAACCCAATATTCCCACAACTCGACCTTTTCAGTGGCGACTTTGTTATCAGGAAGAATTATCGCACTGGAGATGATCTCAGTATATGTTACCAACTTCACCAGAAATTGAGAACTCACGTATCCCCAAGCTTAAATATGTGCTCTATGTCATCTGAGTCGGAAACTGACCCCGCGAGATTAACTTGTATTCGATTTCGATCTTACTGGAACCTACCTACAAACGAACCGAAGGGCTGCATTGTCTCCCATTCAGCGGCTTTAGGTGCATCTGGGTCACCGCCGATGATCCTGGACTTTTTTGGCTTTGTGAGACGTTTCCGACGAGCCATGGTACGTACGTAATGCTGAGTAACGCTTTTGACTCAAAACTGCAAGTCCTCGAGGCGCAACTGCCAGTGACAACCAGCACCTCCGAGTCCGCCATTGATTGATTGCACAGACAGCGACGACAGGTAAACGTTCTTGGACATGCTATTCTTCTTGACTTCTCGCCTTATTAGGTACGTTGAAGTCAAGTTTTTCAAAAGCAATTGAGCTCAGCACAATACTGGTGCAGCTCAATCGCAGCATTCTTGTACCCAGGGTACGCGTCGTACAAGACATTGTCACAACGACCAGCATCTGAGGTCGATCTTGAGCGATGGCTCATGTATTGGTCGGTTCTGGGATGCATTGTAGGGGTTGAATATGTTGCAGAGTGGCTTGTCTCATGGTGTGTTTCACCTTTGTTCGGCCCAACTTCTTTCAAGTTGTTATTGATGCACTGGTAGGGTTCCATTCTACTATACCATGAAGACGTTGTTTCTGCTGTACCTTGCCCTCCCGCAGACCCGAGGGTCAACTTACCTCTACACAAATCATCTCCAACCTTTCTTCCACACTCATGAATCCCAGATCGACGCAGCTCTCGCCTCCCTCAAAACGCGCATATACAGCTTCCTCCAGGATCGTGTACGTTTGCTGTGGGAGCATGTTGCTGCGAGTCTGGGTCAACAACAGCAAACCGCCTTTGGTCCAGCCAGAGGGGCGTCGACAGTGAATTCCGCAGCATCTCCTTCTCTAGGTGACCCTATCTCAGGCCCTGCGCAGCTGGCATCTACACTCTGGCGGTCGTATGGCCCCGCCATCATCGCATCGGGAACATCCCTTCTCCGACAGTCTGCTGCATCTACGTCCGCGAATACGACTGCTGCTACTGCATCGCTGTTGAACTCACCCGCAGCAGCCCCGCCTGTTCCCCCAACTCCGGCACGACAGAATACGTCACAATCAGTACTCGAGCGCAAGCGGCAGCTCGAAGCTGAGTTGGCCAGTTTGGCGTCGGTGGCGGATACGGAGAATGCCCAGCACCTGCCTCAGCTGCCTATCCCAGCAGCGGGTACATCGTACGCTTCCTCTCGGACGTCATCTGCTTCTGATATACGGGAGCGAACGGCGTCTGGGACGGGGAAATTTGAAGAGATTGAAATGCCGGGTGAGGTGGAGGGATATGATAGTGGGGTGAAGGACGATGGCTCTGACCGTACGACAGGATCTACGTCTGGGAATAGGGCGAGTTGGTTTGGATGGGGTGGGAGTTCAGGAAGGGGTACCTATGAGAGAGTTAAGAGCGAATGAGAGTTGGTGTATAATGACGGGTAGTCTCGATTCTAGATACACATTTTATTGAAGCGAGCTGACACGCTGCGTCGACCCTACATAAGGTTACACCAAAATTGGTCTTATTCGGGTACGTCAAATTAAAATCCATGTCCGGTGCACACTGAACGCGTAAACTGGGTTGTAAGGAAGTGAATATACGTACGACGGTGGAGTGCAAAGCAGGCGGAAAGTCTAGTGACCGAGCAACCCGTTCATAAAAAATTGTTTTTCTCGATGAATTTTTGACGTAAGCCCAGCCAGAGCCATAACAGACAGTGATGGCGGATGCTGGGGAACCTTCTTGACAATAATGTCACGGTCAGCTACTCCATTTGGCCCAACTGTTTCCACCACGCTTGACTGGGTGCCTTGACTTCACTTTCAGTGCAGCATCATGCCCCAGGCTGCTCGTAAGGATGGTGCAGCTCAGCGTGCTCAAGACAAAGAGTCGAAGCGTGCACGGGGGGCTATGTCTTGTGCAGAATGTAGACGGTGGGTAATTCCGCGTATCCAGGCTACACCAAAGGCTCATTTCGCATATCTAGGTTGAAGTTGAAGTGCGATAAAACAGTACCTTGTTCCTCGTGCAAGCGCCGGGGATGTGCGCAAATATGTGAGAATTATTGCCTCTCTCAAAAAAAATTACGTGCTCAGTTGTTTCCCACCAAAGGTCCAAACGGTAAGCTCGGCGTCATAGTGCGGAACGATAGGTCATTTTAATGGCATATGGCTTTCAGGCAGTTTAATCACAGGTCAAGGAACTCGGTAATGAGGATCTTCTCGTATCCTTGTTGTTTTTGCTGACATTTCTTCGTAACTAGATTTGTTCTCGCAGACACTGAGAAACTACACCAGAAGATCTCAACCATGAGCGACCGGATTCGCCAGCTCGAAGACGCGCTTTCCATCCTGCAGTCCTCAGTTACTCGTGAACCGCATCCCCTCTTGGACCGCGAGTTGCTCAAGATTAAATCAAGTATCGAGTTGCACTCTGCTGTCGAGGAGGAGGGCGGAAACGAGCAGCAAGAAGACGTTGAAGAATCTCAATACATTGATGCTTTTGGAACCCTAGCCATCCGTGACGATGGGGCAGCTACGTTTTACGGTCGCTCCGCAGGCTCCGAGGTAAACACGTCGTTTTCATCTCCCCTTTGACGAACTTGTTGACACCAACTTTTCTTATTAGTCTCTCCTCATTGTGAGTCGTGAACTACTTATATCCCATCTCTGTCGTCATGCATTTTTGGCACAGGGCGAACCAAATAAGCAATTACCAGGACCTTCTAACCTAGCACAGAACCCAATCACCGAGTGGCAGCCAGAACTACCATCGTCTATAACCAATCTGGCGTCTTCTTTCCCTCTCGCTTCGTCTGGCAACAACATTCCGGAAATCGACTTGGACTACTTGATAGATTCCTTCCTTCCGCCCTGGGCAGAAGCATGGCGCTTGTGCGATCTTTATCTCGAGCAAGCCCCCTGGTTCTTTGGTGCAGTTACCAAGAAACAGATCCTCGATGAAGTCCTGCCCATGTGGTACCAAGAAGCATCGGGGCCGCAGTTTGCCTCGTCTGCCTCGGAAGTCCCCCCCGTTCACAAAGGCGGGGCTCATGACCTTGCTTTATTATTTGTGATATTCTGTTTTGGGGCACTGACGGACATCTCGTTGCCTCCTGCGCCGGATAATCCGGATTCGGAGCAATATTTCCAGTTAACTCGGGCCGCGCTGTCACTCGAACCAGTGCTGGAACGGCCCCCGTCGGTAGCCACTGTACAAGCATTGTCCTTGATGGCCATCTATCAAGGACTGTGCAGTGGCGAGAACAGTATCGAAAGTACCTGGGCATTGATGGGGATGGCGACAAAATTAGCTCAGAGTGTACGTCCGATTTCTCTTTCGAACGTCAATTGTCCTGATGCTCGAACTTTCTGCAGATCGGTCTCCGTAAGTTACCCTAACTTGAGAAGCCCATTTCCTTTATTCACGCTTCTCAACACCTAGATCGTGACTGTGCCCGTTGGAAACTCTCCCCGGCCGAAGTTCAAAAACGTCGTGCTCTGTTCTGGGAACTCTTCATCACCGATGGTTGGCAGGTAAGCATACTAAATAAGCATTTTTATTGACGCTCATTGTTCCCTGTCAGAGTCTGGCAACCGGTCGACTCGCTACCTTCTCTTTGCCGTTCGTCGATTGTGAATTGCCTTACGATCCGGACTCGACCATAGCAGACGACGGAACAGTTCAACCAAGCTGTATGCGCCTCTCTCTCCTCCTTTCTTTCGTTGCGTAATCTCATTCCCTTTTACTATCAGTCCCATTTTGGAAAGCTCGATTTGGCGCGGAATGTATATCTGCTGTCGTACAAGGCACCACTACCTCCCGTGCACCCAAGTACTCCGTGATCCTGGAACTGGATCGCAAAATACGCGATATGGAACTCCCCAAATACGCGCATGGTCCTCTCCCTCAGGGGTTAGGCCTTCAGGCAACAATGTTGCATTACATGCCAATAAACTACCGTGAATTCAGTTGAGTGAAGCTGCCCGCGCTTTCAATACCATTCAATTGACTGTGTTCCTCTTACCGCAGCACTCCTTTACGTTCACCGGTGCTTCTTTGCTCAAGCAATCTCCAGTCACCCCAATGATCCGATCAGAAGCCAATATGCCCCCTCCTTTTTGGCTGGTTATCGTAGTGCTTGCTCGATGATCGACCTGTTGAAGGTTCAATTCTCGTTCTTCCCCGCCCAGATTGCGAGATTCTGGGTCTTGTGGACTCATGCGTTTAGCTCGGCCGTCAGTCCATCATTGATCCGTTGTACCCATGCTGAAATTTAGGTTTATTACAGGTTATGCTCTCGTCAGTCGTGATACATTGTTCAAGGTCGAAGGTAGCACCTGCTGCACTGTTGGAGCTCCGGACGGCCTGCGACTTATTCGCACAGGCTGCTGCTTACGGAGGCCGAGCAGTGAAATTTTTGGTAAAGACGTATTTCCCTTGATTACGGTAGAGCTCGCTCATATGGCATGTTTTGCCAGCCTATCCTCCAGCGGCTCCAGCAGAAAGCCCATCAAACTTACATGGATAGCCATAACGGTCACCCGCCTCTGAGAAATGACATATTCGCACCGTCTCACAAGGACGAGGACAAAGACGAACTTTCCATATTCAGCGGAAAAACTCACACCGTGGCCACAAAAACAACTCCCCCGGCTCGCGCGCCGCGTTCTTCAAAGTCGACGTCACCACCCGTCGAGCCCTCTCCCCCCCACAACTACACTTCTGTTCCAGCTTTCGCCGGGGTACACCCATCGCTCGTTGACCAGTTGCATGGGTTCGATGGACACCTCAATGCACAGATACGGAATGCCTACCATGCCAACCACGATGAATTTGCGCTGTCGGTGATGGGGAATCGACCGCCGGCCTACCGCCAGGAACATCACCGCCCACATCCCGCTCGGCAAGAGCAGATCCACTATAACACGGATCAGGGCCAGAATCAGGATACGCATCGGGTTTATCAGCAGCATCAAGTGGATCCTGCTCGTATGTACAGTCATTCTACGACCCACGACGCCATGCAGACTTCGTCTTCCTCCTCTTCGCTCTCGTCAGGTGTGTACGATGTGGTACAGCCAGGCCAAGGGTACTGGTCGGAGTCACCCCAGAGCAGCTATCCCGAACACCACCAATATGCACCAGCTCAGCAGCAGCAGCCTATGCACCATTACGCTTCGCAGGGAGGTCCTGGGATTGCAGCAGATGATGTCGGTTTGCAGGAGACATGGGCATCATTTATGTACCAGGTCGGATCGCCTCGCCCGTTCATTGACAGTTAAGTTGCTACAACTGTGAGAGTCGATACTTGTCTATGCTTTCTTGCTGCCGCCTGCCCCGGGCATCTTTATACATAATAACAGCTGTGAAGAAAATTTGGAGGAAAATCTGATCAATCGGAGAAACATCCAGCAGTACGAGCAGTACGAGCAAGCACAAGACTTCGGTATATACAATGAGAACCTATATCCACCAAAAGGTCGATCTACGTATGTTACAGTCCTTTACACAACAGTCTACCTCTTCTCACTTGAGCCTTACACAGCTCTATTTCCGTCGGAACGGCAAGTAACGAAGCGCACAGAATACCGAACGAGTCCGCGAAGCCAATCGACCCGATCTTAAACTCCCGCTCCTGTTTAGTGCGTTCTAGATCCCGCATAGAGTTGGGGTCGGGTCGTTCTTGATTGATGCGGTAGAATACGTTTACACTAAAAGGCAGAGATTGAATGCCTTTGACAAACGAACGAAACGGGGAGCGAAGCGACTTACTACGCTAAACCACCACATATACCCTCGATGCTGACAAGGATGAAGACAGTACTGATACTGAGAGCTTCGGACTCAGCAGAAAAGAAGCCAACGGACGATTCAAAGGCCAGAGTGAGTAGAATAATGCCTTGAAGGATCGCCGGTAGGGGTAAGAAGCGAGCGGGTAACGGGGGTATACCTAAAGATATAGAGGAACGTGACAGGAATACTGTAGTTTGGTAGACCAGCTGTCATGCGGGTTTGCATGGCGGAGAAAGGAAGAGAAGGTAAGTCGCAAATAGTGGGGGGTTGTTGTTGGATGGGCGGTGAGAGGAGGTCTGAGTTTACGTACCTGCCAAAGAGGGTAATAGTCACGTATAGAATGTATAATCCAGGCCAGAAAAGCGTGCTGCTCGGGTGACGGTACGGGGTATAGAAGAGTTGGCGCTATGCCCTGATGCAAAGGTCAACAGAGATGAATGGTTGACTGTAACTTGCACCCACCTGATTAATGGTATACTCGAACTATAGCACGGCGATCAAAAGTCAAGACAACCCGCGACGTCATGTAGGGAAAGCCACTCACTAAATAAACACAGACTGTTGCATAACATCAACATTCGGGTGGAAGTGGAAGCGTTGCCACAAGACACTCACATAAAGGCAGCATATACTTCAGCAACAGTGGCCTCACAAGCCTCCACTTGTCGCTCGCAGATAACGACACGTTTTGCTTGGGGCCAGCAGCAAAGGTCCCTTCTTCTTCACCATCCTGGTCTTCGACCGTTGCTAAGGGCGTATATGGTACGGTTGACAGCGGGGAGTCCGTGTCCTCGTAGAGCAATGAAGACGAGGATAAAAATGCTTCCGGACGTGGTAGGAGGAAGAAATACGTCAAAGGTATGATGAATGGCATGATCTGAATAGTTTGTCAACGCGAGGAGAGTGTCAAGACAGTGGTATCACAGACAGACGAAATCCCGACTCCCGTGCGCACACCCAGTCCTCGAACTTCCCACCATACGAAGGCCCCGACAAGTCCTGCAGCTCCAGTTCCGGAAGCAAAACAACTTGATCGATCTCAATTTAGTTGCCACACCTTTAGAGGGGATAATATTCGCACCCAACGCTGTGACCCGCAATCGAGGGGGGAGCATAAGTGGTCGAGAGTTGAAGGAACGTCATTTCACCCAAGCCTGATTCAACCGAATAAAGTGAGTTGTACTGGTACAAGGCAAAGGCAATTACCGCTCGAAAATGACGCAAGTCCGATACCTAATAGTCTCGTGTGCAGACTGTCGAAAAGTGCCACAACCTAGGAGTGACACGTAAAGGCGACATGATTGCAATAAACGACAATCAATAACTTGCCACCATTCCGAAAGCGCTAAGGAGACAACAACCTAGCAGACGCTTGGCATATCGTATCCGGCCCGTCAGGACGTAAGGCCAGCCCACCTTGGCGACGAGTCCCGGAGCAATATTGCAAAACGCAATGATGCCTTTGGGAGTTGATGGAGGGACGAGGTCAAGAGCTGCCGAGAGAACTATGACATACAGTACTAAAGTGAACAATCTGAGCATCCTGGGGTGTAAACAATGACATTCGCAACACACCGTTATTGATCAGCCCAAATAAAAAGAACGATAGCCCCAGTTTCCGTAAAAGTTTTAGTTCCCCTGAATACAAGATAAACACGTCCATGTTAGCGACCAAATCAGATGCCTGAAACAAAAACAGCTCGCCTTTTATCTTAGAAATATCCTCCAATCCAGGAGAGTCTTCTGCATCAAGTACAGAATCACGATCCACAGATATGGTATGGTATCCGGTAGGCATAGTATTTGAGGAATGTTCTACGGAGCTGGGTGTTGTGAGGTGTAGTTCGAGTTCTTCTACGGTATTGTTGGTGGTGGAAGTGACTATCATCCAACACTGCCAGTGAGCATAAATTAAATTAGACTTTGTGCGAACTTGAAGGCCGCTGCCAGGATGTCTGAAGCGTACCGGACGAAAACGTAAAAGTGCCACGTGGGAAACCGCACCCACTTCAGAACGTGAAAACCATGGCGGCTGAGGCTGGACCATCCCGGCTCAGGCCCAAGAAGTCAAGAAAACCAAAAAAACATGACCTCGGACCAGCAAAAGCAAGGAGGCTCACGGAGAAACAAAAAATCGAGTCACTCGAGAAGGAAGCATTGGATTTTGTGAGTAAATAACGATTTCCGGATTCGACCCAGGTTAAATTGTAATCAGGTCGCGCCAGAGGGCTTGAAATCTTTCTCAGACCTACCTATATCAGAGCCAACCAAGCGAGGTGCGTCAATCGAAATGTCGAGACACGCAATCTGACGCGAGCCGTACAGGTCTTAAGAAGGCTTTCTTTGTCGACATGACGGATATCCAGACTGAAAGCCTCCCTATATCACTCAAGGGTAAAGACATACTGGGATCCGCGCGCACGGGTAGTGGCAAGACTCTGGCTTTCCTCGTTCCAGTTCTCGAAATTCTTTACCGTCGAAAATGGGGACCTTCAGACGGACTTGGGGCGTTGATTATTTCTCCTACCCGTGAGCTTGTGAGTGAGTTCATGTTTATCTGTTCATTCCTCACATGCTCCGCAGGCGGTCCAAATATTTGAAGTCCTTCGCTCAATAGGTGGCTATCATTCATTTTCCGCCGGTTTGGTCATAGGCGGAAAAAATCTGAAAGATGAGCGAGACCGTCTGTCGAGGATGAACATTCTCGTGGCGACTCCCGGTCGTCTGTTGCAGCACATGGATCAGACGGTGGGTTTCGAATCCGATAACCTGCAAGTGCTTGGTGAGTGAGCCTGAGTTGTTTTTCTGTACACAGCCTTTTATCTTTTGTTACAGTCCTGGACGAAGCAGATCGGATATTAGACATGGGTTTCTCTAAAACACTTTCTGCCCTTCTGTCCCATCTCCCCCAAACCCGTCAAACGCTCCTCTTCTCGGCGACTCAGACACAGTCCGTCAACGACCTCGCACGTCTCAGTCTAAAAGATCCCATTTACATCGGAGTCCAGGAGGTCGGTAACGAAGGTGCAACGCCAAAAAACCTCGAACAGCACTATGTCGTCTGTGAACTTCACAAAAAGCTCGACATTTTATGGAGCTTCATCAGGGGCCACTTGCAATCTAAGGTGCTTGTATTCATGTCAAGCTGTAAACAGGTGCGATTTGTCTTTGAGACATTCTGCAAGATGCATCCAGGTATACCCCTGCTACACTTGCATGGGAAGCAGAAACAGACGGTAAGATTAGCCATGTACACGAAATTCACGACAACATCGCACGCAGTTCTCTTTGCGACGGACATTGCTGCGCGTGGCTTAGACTTCCCGTCCGTCGATTGGGTCCTGCAAGTGGATGCACCGGAAGACGCAGATACTTATATTCATCGTGTGGGGCGTACGGCGCGGTACGAGAGCGCAGGAAACGGGCTGTTGTTTTTGGTGCCGAGCGAGGAGGAGGGCATGAAGGCTGCGTTGGCAAAGAAGAGCATTACAGTGCAGAAGATCAAGATTCGTGCTAGCAAGACACAGAGTATCGAGAATCAGTTGCAGAAGTTGGCATTCCAGGACCCAGAGATCAAATACCTTGGTCAGCGGGTAGGCACTTCCGCCTTGTCATGTCCAACTTTATGCTCATATGTTTTGTGCTAGGCCTTCGTATCATATCTACGGTCGATATACCTGCACAAAGACAAAACCATCTTTAAAGTCGCAGAGCTTCCCGCTGAGAGATTTGCACAGTCCCTCGGTCTACCTGGCGCGCCCAAGATCAAGTTCCTGAGCAAGGAAGTGGCGAAGCAGAAGAATGCTTCGAGAATGGTCGCCGCTGCCAAAGCCGAAATTGCGAAGGAAGAAGAATCCACAGCTGAGGACGAGAGCGAGGATGATAGTGGTGATGACGATGATGAGGCGGAGGAGGCGGAAGCAGATTCGCCCGGCGAGGAGCAATCCAATGAGACCAGTGCACCCGTCAAGCCATCAAAGGTATGAGTTCCCACCTCTGTTTCTTTCCCAGGTCCTAAGGCATTTGGCAGACCGGCGTTCGAACCAAATACGACCGGATGTTCGAACGAAAGAATCAGAACATTCTGTCAGAGCACTATAGCAAGCTTATCGACCACTCGGGAGATGAAGCTGACGATGACGATGACGATTTCATCACTCTCAAACGCGCCAATCACGATCTGCCAGAATCGGAGTTGCCAGATTCAGAAAACATGTCTAAACGGAAGCTTAAGATGGGCAGGGCGAAGCGTACGATAGTGAAGTATGGGGGGCTTGGGAAGAAGCTGGTCTTTGATGATGACGGGAATCCGCATGAGATTTACGAGATGGCGGACCCAGAAGCGTTCTTCAAGGAGGGGATGGAGGTTGTCAATGATGCTGGGAAGAAATTCGCAGCCAGTGAGCGAGGGAAGATGAAGGTGGCTGACGTTATTGATAAAGAGGAGGCGAGGGAAAAGAAGAGGGAAAGGAAGAGAAAGAGAAAGGAACGAGAAAAAGGAGTGAGTTTGTATTCTTCTATCACAGTGACTTTCCTTACGTTTATTACAGGCCGTAGATGAAGGCACAAGCATCGGGCCTACGTCGGGGCCTAACCTCGATGACGACGGCTATACATCACCCATCTTCGACCTTCCCTGTGCAGCTGAAGACGACTCGGACGTGGCTCCGCCACCACCAAAGCGAAGCAAGAAATCATCTGTTCCTCGTTTAACTGAGACTACGATAGAAGACGAGGAGCAGATGGCACTGCAGCTTTTGCGGAAGACAAGGTGATCACGTGTGTAGCAGTATTTGTGCTTGTTTTCCAAAGGCTTCCAGGAAGCACGGCACAATGGTTTTGCATGTGGAGTATGCGGTGAGAAACATTTGCACAAAATAGGTGGTGTCCAAGATCCAGGTGACCGGCACCATAGCAATACATTATCGAATAACAAAATTGAACCAGTACAAGAAAAAAAGAAGTTGAGAAAAAAAAACAAATCTGAAAAAAGCGTCATATATCGACATCCATCACGCCCCCAGCAAATCGACTCCTCCGTCTCGCATACTCACTCTGTCTCGCTCTCTTCTTTGCGCTCATCATCACACCACTCGCGCCAACCCCCCTCCCAATCTTCCCGCCTCCAACCGACTGTCTTTTCGCTGCACCCAAGCTCGACCTCGTCCTACCCGAGGAAGGGCCAGCGTTCGTCCCTGAAATGCCGGCCTCGCGTTGGGAGGCCAGTCGCGCTATGACACGTGAACGAGATATCCGAGGTTTACGTCCTGGAGCCCCTTTGGGTTTAGAAGTCACAGGTGATCGCACATCAGCGGCTGCCCTGGCCATGGCTGCCGCAAATGCAGGGTTCCGCACAGGTGTGGGGATGGACGATGGGCCCGCTAATGGCTTACTGAAGATTCCGCCAGGCCGTGGCGATTGATATTGGGGTAAACTTCTGCCTGTGCCCGCTGGGCTATTTGTGATCTGATCGAGTGCGGCGACCGTGACCTCGGGGGCCTTTGACGGTGTTATAGGACGATCTTCAACAACGGCGGGCAGGGAAGTCTTTGAACCCGTCGTTTGTTCCTGCAAGGGACTGGGGCGCGAGATGCTCTGGGTCCTGGCCAAGGAACTGGCGGTCGGCGCCATCAACCTCGACGATGTCACCTTTTTCCGGGCGTCCTGACCACCAGTTGAACCAACTCTCGCCGTGGCGCTTTCGACGCGTTTGGGACCTGCACTCCCTGCATCCGCAACACTAGCCAAACTACCCCTCGTGCCCAGTGACGAAACACGAGAGCCAGACTTGACCAAGCCGCTACTACTCCTGGTTCCTATGGACGATGGCGTGGCAATCGAGCTAGTTCTGGTACTGAAACGCGAACTGCCTGCTCGGGAGAGGCCTATGGAACTACCCGTTCGCGAACTGCTGACAGAACCCATCCCGCTTTTCATCGACGAAGATGGGCCAGAGAACGACGGAATAGGTGATCTGGACCGGTTGGAGTTGACACTGCCTTTGTCGTTCGAACTAGACGCGGTAGGTTTGACCAGACGGCTGGAAGTCGAGGCCACGCTTCCGAGGCCACTGGCGTTCTTGTTGATCGCACTGGAAGGACGGACAGGAGGACGGGCAGGGGGAGCCTTTTTCAGAAGAGGAGGACCCATTTTGCTCTCGGTAGAAGCTTTGGGAACGGGCTTTGAGACCGGAATGCTTGAAGTGGCTGTCTTGGATGTGTCTCGATTCCAGACGCTCTGCATCATTGACTTGGCGGATGACAGGAAGCCGAATCGGGACGTCGTTCCCTTCGCTTTCTCTGAAGGACCGGTCGTGAGTTTCAAACGACGCACACGGAAAAAATACACGTACGGTTGGGAATCAGAGGTGCCTTTCCGCCGCCGACGCTCACTCTGCCCATACTACTCCTTCTCCTTGCTTTGTTCAACTCGAGCTTTCTCCGAATCGCTTCCCTCTCCTTCTGTTTGTGCTTCTCTTCCTCGTCTGAGTCAGGATTCTTGTCATCACGACCCCGGGGTGAAAGGGGAGCAATCGATACCCGCTTTCCCTGGCCTGCAACTTGTTCATCCACGTCGCCTCCAACTTTGGACCGTTTGGACACTCTCCTACTTCCCTCCTCCGCCGCCTCCTCCTCCGCCCCAAACCCACCTGGGATTGCCATCTTCCGCCTAGCCCCATGGCTGATAACCCTCGTACCCGCGGGTCTCACCCCGCTCGGTCTCCTCTTCCCTCCAGGCCCATCAAGCGCACTGGACTTCCTCTTCTGCGGCCTCTCCGGGGAGTCCCTCTTAGCAGCATAATGACTCGCAATTGAATCCATCTTGTCAAATTCCTGTTCGTGCATCCGATTGAATCTCTCCCCAGCCGTCACTTTCCTGTTCATTCCGACGTCCCCGCCAAGGACCAGCCCGGGGTCAGCTTTTTTCGAGAAATCCAATATGTCCATCCCGACTCCTGTGACGCCCTCTCCCGCTAGCCGCTTGTTCATCTCGTCCAGCACAGAAGCAGCCGCGCTCCGGAACTGCGTATTCGTCAGGTTGTGCTGTGGGAGTGGGGAACCAAATATGAAGGGCTGGACGGGAGGGCGCAGAGGCGTTGTTGGATTTGTGTTGGAGGATTCACGAGGGGAAAATATATCGTCTGGGACCGTTGAAGGCTTGGTCCGCGTTGTCTCTGGTGTATACATCGAAAATGCTAGCGCACCCGGCATGGTTGCGGCTTGGTCTTGCTCGGAGTCGTCGGGTGGTGCAGTAGCAGCAGGTACATCGAACTCAGGCAGCGCAGGATACAATCTTTCTGCATTCTCACGCGGCCACACGCTCATCTTTCCGGCACCGAGAGGGCTCCCTGCCACTAAATCGAAGGTAGTCTCGAACGGCCTCAATTGGGGGGTTGAGGGCTGGCCCTGGCACGGCGCATATGCGGCGGTTACTAGGCGTATCGTTGTTGTGTTCCCGGGGTGGCCTCCTGTGCTCAAGCGGGCGTTGGAGGGCGCGGGGAGGCCGGGGCGGAGGACGTGGCCTGGGATCGGAGCGTCGGTGCTAGTATCGTGATTGGACCTGTCGGGGGTTGAGAATGTGAAATGGTCTGTTTGTGGCATGGTATCGGGGTTGGAAGCGGGTAGGGAGGCATAGGGTATGGCGTGTCGGGTAAGCTCGTCCTGTGCGGTGGATGATGATGCCACTCCGGATGAGGGTGCCTGAGAGGATACGGAGGATACGGCGGTAGAAGATGATGATTTGGCGGAGACGTTGCGTTTGAGCCCCAAAGAGGTGGCCAGGGCTTTGAGTGAGGAACTGACGCTGGTAGCTGTTGAAGA
The DNA here is from genome assembly GCA_003314045.1 of Hygrophorus pudorinus. NCBI lineage: Eukaryota > Fungi > Basidiomycota > Agaricomycetes > Agaricales > Hygrophoraceae > Hygrophorus > Hygrophorus pudorinus. Next base: position 1,194 of record QLPF01004502.1, on the reverse strand, counting down.
AAGAATGTTGGATTCGTGTTCAATGCAATAAAGTGCAAGAGAATACGTACCTTTCGAGCTCCCAGTGCCAAACTCGCCAGTGGCCAGAGTTTTCAGAGACGAAAGGGTGCCTTGCGATGATGTTTCTTCTTGGATACTTTCCATTACCTCCCATTGTTCACTTGGCCGTGGCATTTGAGGCGAACCACTGTTACCATCGATATCTGGCTGTTCTAGGTCGTCATCGCGTCCCTCCTGGACGTGTCCATTAGAGTCTTCGCTCCGAAAAGCCACACTGAGTGGTGCTCCGTTGGGCAATGTGCGAGCATGTTGTTGTAATTTTACAATGAGATCTCCGTTCTTTCCTGTCGCCTTGATCGAATGAATTTTGCAGAGCTTGACGAGCTGGTCGCGTTTTAAGGAGTGTAGCGCAGGAGAATTGAAAAGTATTTGAGTCGTGGTCGACATTTCAGATAACAAAAGAGCTGAATTCTGACGGTTCGAATTCTGCCTCTGTTCAACAACGATTACGCGATCACGTGTACAGACTCGGATAATTCCGGCCAAATGCCTACGAACTCGCGAAGTCGAAACTTGTGGTGGCACCACGTAATACAGCTTTCGTGCCCATGACACTGCCTATTTCTGTTTTTACTTGCCGTTTGAACCTTGAACGAGAACTTTCCTGGGTACTACTCGATACGTTAACACGCTTTCCCCAATTCGTGTCCAGGCATCGAGCACCTGATGCAATTCACGTTGTGGAGAAAAGACAAGAGTCGGATCAAATCTGAGGTCAGTCGAGCTGTGCAATAACGCACCGTTGGACACGTTGGATTTTGACCTGATCAACGTGAGTCATTGTTCGTCCGAATCGTTGGAAGACGGATAAACACACCGACGGCAAACGTCCGTGGTCCACGGACTTCCTCCAACGAGCGGCGTAAATTATCTCATATATATTCGCCATTCAAGTCCATAGCCTCGAGCAGCGAGCTCAAGGCTATCTCTTGTAGAGAGGTTGTCGACATCGGACCATCTACAAAATAAATTTCAGTGAGAACCATGTCATGAGAGCTGAAGCACGTACCCATCTTGGGCAACTACGCAGATGGCCCCGATGGCGAGGGATACGAGTGAACTGAGAATCGATATCTTCATGACATGGAATCATCGTGCCCACTGACTTTCTTATCTAGATGAGATAGCGGTCAA
>QLPF01004488.1:0-22265 GCA_003314045.1 Hygrophorus pudorinus | reverse complement strand
GCAAAAACCCGAAAATGGAGGTGGTTGGGTGAGCTTCTGAGGGGCGTTGGCAGCGCGCAGTTAACAAACATCCCTGCTTGAAATCTGGGTAGCTTGACCTATGGAACATCTGTAAGATATCATATAGCTTCATCCTTCGTGTTTGTGGATGCCAAGACTGCGGAAATTAAGACATGCATTGCCATTACAACCTTGGACTGTACTGCTCACGCAAAATCACATGCCGCAGTGCTCGTTGCTTGCGGTGGCTGTGATAGTGGAGAGGGTCCTCACATCGTCCAACCGCATGCAAATGGGCGCGACGAAAGCGTCTACCCGTGCCCACACTGATTATCCAACATCCAATTGTCCCTCGCTGGGGCTTTCAACTAGGACCATATTGTGTGAAATACATCTGACCCTTGATGGATGTTGTTCCTGGGCCCGTCGGTAGTGTTGCGGCAGCCAAGTGCGACGTGGGGTTGTTGGGAAGCGATGCATTCAAACTATACATACAAACATATGATTGCAGTCCAACAGTCTGTTTCTGGGCTTTATTAACCCCGAAATGACCGTACTGGCCTAGGCTTGGATGTCGTCAGGGAGGCTTAGAACCGATGCCTCGTTCGGCTACCTACTAGTAGACGGGTGGTAAACATTCTGAAGTGATACATCACAAATTGACTGCAGCATATACCTGGCTACCTTCGATGGCGAACACCCGTCAGTGGGGGGAATGTAGACCATTGTCTCGGCCAGAGCCTTCGGGCCATTTGTCGAGTACTCTAGAGATGTCGAGGTCGTCCGCCTAGCCGTAGAAATGCTTCGCTGTCACGGTGGCGAATGCGGTCGTTTCTGCAGGAGTCGTCGAGTAACTTGAAGGCAACCTGGAAGATTTTCGAGTGCTTAGCGTACTGATTTCGTTTGTAAGGAGAAAATATACCGCACGACCAATTGTAAAGACAAAAATTATCCCGTTCCTGTTGATCAATAATATGGCTATCGAAGTAGCTGAATTAGGTGTGATTCTGTCAGTGAGACGAGGGCTGGACGTACTTCACGTTCAACCCTTAAATTATGTGGTTTCAGAAAAGACGACCCGACGATTCCATGACATGGTACTGAGATCACTCCCCGCCGTCGGGATTACTAAGTAGTACCTATGTCAAACAAAAAAAGAATAATTTTGAGGTTGGGTGATTCACTTTGTTGTCGAAGCACTTTCAAACTTGAATTGGACGCGTGGTTTTCATGAAGACCGTGGCGCACCTGAAGTTGTCTCCGCCCGCGAATAACCACTAGTCCTCCAGTTGAAGAGGGAGACCGTAAACTGGGATTTCTTAGAAACAACAAGCTTGGTCGTCGTGAAATGTGATCCTCCATCGCATGGGATCCAGGTGCGCCATAGCATGTTTGTCGGAAATCCTGAATTACACGAGTCATTTCTAGTTCAAGTTACACTCAGGCTGGCAAACAAGAGCATCAATCGCGAGGCGTCATGGCCAGCGCTAGGCATTTGCCGCTTGATACGTGGCCCTTGCTCAGGACAACGACAATCAATCGCAAGCTCCTGTTGATATGAAGAATCGTTTCAAGAATTTGTTCGGTCGTGATCACAGTAGACCCTCGTTGGGAGTAGGGGATACTTCAGTACATCTTCCGACCGCCAGCATCTCATCTCCAGCCCAACATCCAGCCAATCCCGACGCCCGCAGCCCGTCACACGTTTCGTCTGGCATGGCATTCGCTGGTGCCCATCATATCGATGCTTCGCACAGCGTCTTCACTGAGGTCCATGGAAATGTGTACAACTACCACATCAACAATCGTACGTCCCCTTGCATGGTAGATCTGAAATGATGTTAACCCGAACACAGCCGTGTTGGCCAACACGGAGCCACATGCTAATGTGTCCTATCTACCAATGCCTTGTCATAACAAGCTTTTCACTGGACGTGACGTTTATCTGGAGAAACTTCGGCAGTACTTCGGTCCGCGAGACACATGGGGTCCCAGCAGATACTTCCTTGTTCACGGCATTGGAGGCGCCGGAAAGACTCAATTATGTTTGAGGCTCGTGGAACAAGTTTCGACACAGTGAGCGTTGTTGTCCTTCTGTATCATTTACACACTCTCAAATTCTTATTCAGATTCTGGCGAATCTTCTGGGTGGATGCGACCACTGACGAGACTATGGAGCTCAGTTTGCAAGACATTGCCACAGATCCAGCTGTCCGAGCTTTTGGGGTCGAACGTTCCTCCAACTCTGTCGTTCGGTGGCTTTCTACAGTAGAGCATGATTGGCTGATCGTGTATGACAACGTGAGTGATGGAGACGGTGTGCTGAAGTATATGCCCAAGGGAGATCGAGGCAACATCTTGTTTACGAGCCGGGATCCCCTCATAGCACGCTTGGTATCGGCTGCGGACTCCATTGAGGTTAAGGAGATGGAGGAGGAAAATGCGATTTCATTGCTGCTCAGGTCATCTGGAATCGATGAATGCTCTGCACAAGCTAGACGAGCAGCAGGACCGATCGTGCAGGAACTTTTCTGTCTACCATTGGCAGTCGATCAAGCTGGAGCTGCGATCGCGTCGAAGCTATGCGGTATAAATGACTATCTAGCTATATACTGTCAACACCGTCAGACACTGCTGGCGGATCCTACTTTCAAAGGCGCTTCGGGCTATGGTCGTGCGGTATACGGCACATGGGATCTGTCGTTCGCAGCGATTAGAAAAATGGGCTCCCGAGGTGCAGAGAGTGCCATTTTCATTCTCCGAACATTCGCATTCTTCCACCATGAAAACATCTCAGAGGAGATAATCAAACGAGCTGCGGAGTCATATAGGAAGAGGGCATCCAAGAAGAGGGGGAACAACTTGCCGCCTCAGCTTCTTCAACTCCTTCAACTTGACCAGAACGGAATGTGGAATCCCTTGTTCTTCCGAGAAGGTATCCGGGTTCTGTTGTCTTTCTCGTTGGCAAAACAAGCAGGAGTTGGCGGAAGTTATTCTTTCCATCCTTTAGTGCACTGCTGGAGTCGCGATAGTATGGCGAACAAAGAACGGCAGATTAACTATTCTTCTGCAACTACCCTACTATCATCCTCGATTGCATTTCGCTACGCCAGCGAGGATTTGGCATATCGTCGAACTCTTGTTCCGCATATCAAGGCCATCAAGTTGTGGAGTCAATTTTCTTACAACGACCAGTTGTATTCGGCATTTTCCCTGACCTTATCTGAAGCCGGATATTGGAAGGAGGCGTCAGAGCTGGAGGTCCAAGTGATGGAGATGAGAAAGAAGGTGCTTGGGAAGAAACATCCTGGCACTCTATCCAGCATGAACAACGTTGCGTTGAAATACTGGAACCAAGGGCGGTTGAAGGAGGCCGAGGAACTGGGGGTCCAGGTGCTGAAAATGAGAAAGACAGTGCTCGGGAAGGATCACGCTGATACGCTGACGAGTATGAACAACCTCGCATTGACGTACCGGTCTCAAGGGCGGTGGAAGGAAGGCAACGAGCTGGCCGTACAAGTGATGGAGAGAATGAAGAGGGTACTTGGGGAAGAACATCGTCTCACGCTAATGAGCATGGGGAACCTTGCATCAGCGTACCGGAATCAACGGCGGTGGAAAGAGGCGGAGGAACTCAATCTTCAAGTGATGGAGACGAGTTTGAGAGTGCTCAAGGACGAACACCCCGACACGCTGTCGAGTATGAACAACCTCGCATTGACATATTGGCATCAAGGGCGGTGGAAAGAGTCTGCGGACCTCAACATCCAGGTGATGGAGATGCGAAAGAGGGTGCTCGGGGAGGAACACCCTGACACGCTGACAAGCATGAACAACCTCGCATTAACGTACCGTTCTCAGGGACGATGGAAGGAGGCTGGGGAGCTAGGCGTGAAAGTTATGGAGACGATCAAGAGGGTGCTTGGGGAGGAACATCCCCACACATTGACGAGCATGGATAATCTCGTGATAACGTACCATAATCAACTACGGTGGAAGGAGGCTGAACAGCTGGGTGTACAAGTGGTGGAGAAGAGAAAGAGGGTGCTGGGGGAGGAACATCCAGACACGCTAATAAGCTTGAACCTCCTTGCGTTGACGTATTGGAATCAAGGCCGGTGGAATGAGTCCGCGGACCTCAACATCCAGGTGATGGAGATGCGAAAGAGGGTGCTCGGGAAGGAACACCCTGGCACGCTGACGAGCGTGAACAACCTCGCATTAACGTACCGGTCTCAGGGGCGATGGAAGGAGGCTGAGGAGCTGGGCGTAAAAGTGATGCAGACGATCAAGAGGGTGCTCGGAGAGGAACATCCCCACACGTTGACGAGCATGGATAATTTGACATCAACGTACCACTATCAAGGGCGGTGGAAAGAGGCTGAGGAGCTGGGCGTCCAGGTGGCGGAGAAGAGAAAGAGAGTGCTGGGGGAGGAACATCCAGCCACGCTGATCACCTTGAACGTCCTTGCGTTGACGTACTGGAATCAAGGACGATGTAAAGAAGCTAAAGAGCTCGGCGTCCAGCTAGTGGAGATACGCAAGAGGGTGCTCGGAGAAGAACATCCTCAGACGCTGATGAGTATGGGGATCCTCGCGTTGACGTACCGGTCTGAAGGGCGACGGAGGGAGGCTGAAGAGCTGGGAATACAAGTGATGGAGACAATCAAGAAGGTGCTTGGGGAAGAACACCCTCAGACGTTAACGTGTATGGGCGATCTCGCATCGACGTACCACAGTCATGGGCGGTGGACGGAGGCCGAGGAGCTGGGTATACAAGTGGTGCAGATGAGAAAGAGGGTGCTGGGAGAAGAGCATCCTCACACGCTAACGAGCATGGACAATCTCGCATCGACGTACGAGATGCAAGGACGGTTGGAGGAGGCCGAGGACCTGCGCATTCAAGCCAGCCAGATCAGAAATAGTGCCTCCCTCAGCGACTCCAGACGTACGTGTCACTTTATCATGCACAGGAGCTTCGGCCCATACTTATGTCCCTTTCCCTATGGAGCCTACTTCAGCCTCTATTGAATTCAAAGCATTGACATCTCCTCGCAAGGTGCCTTCTGTTGTTGTCAGTCATCTAAGCCTGCGCCGCACAAATGTAGGACATCTCATATTGCGATGATTGATAAGGTACACGGCATCGATGATGCATACCACGGTATGGCCTAGCAAAAGGCGAGGGCATCTTGCATCTCCCGGCAGAACACATCCATCTAGTTTTCATTCAAATTTGCCTGGCCCACACGTTCGACAAAGCGCGCGTCGTCAAACTGTGAATTTCTATGAGCTACGATAGAGTCAAGGCTTTGCCGGGGAAGGAAAAACGTACGGTGATGGCGAGTTGAATGGAAGTTTCTCGCGACATGATCAGAAGATATCATGCGATCAGGAGCGCCCACAGCGCTCGATGTACTGTATTCGTTGAAAGGACTCAGGATATGGAGCAGTGGAGGGAAGGTGTGTCTTAGGTTCTGGTCTGACTTGTATCTCTCCTGTTGTAGGACTATCGTTATGCATTCAATGTATTTATGCGCTCCTTTGCGTTTCTCAGGCTTCATTTGTTGTACTCCCTCCCAAGCTCGTTCTCACTAACGAGTACACACAGTCGCGTTTGGAGGTATAAAAGCCATTACTCTTGGTTGATCAAGAATAAAAAATAACAAACAGACTTGCCAGTGAATGCAGCCTCATGGCCGTCACGGTTTGGCTGCGTTTTACCCATCATAACGATCATCAACCCCGAACCCTGCAGTAAAGCTCTCGCTCAAGCTTCACCTTTGCTATGAAGAAACATGTCAAAAATTTGTTCGGCCGTCGTCGCGGTGGACCTACATTGGGAGGTGCGAGTCAAGCGACTCCCATGGCCATTTCGTCAGTAGATCTTCCCATCACCATAATCTCATCTCCTTCAGAGCCTCCTGCGCTGTCGTCCAAACCGACTTCTCCCTCTACGGCCCCATGCACAACTCAAAATCAACTCCCCTCGCCCACCCCACCCTTTCCGGCGCCTGCAGATCCAGCAACCCCTGCTCCACCACACATTTCGTCTGGCATGGCGTTTGCTGGTGCCCATCACGTCGATGCCTCGCATGGGACCTTCTCTGAGGTCCATGGAAATATGTATAATTCTTTTCACTTCAGCAACAGTACGTTCTCTCTTATGTTAGCTGTGAAGTAGAGCTAATACCAGGACAGCGAGCGGCTCGCTGAAATCCGATGGTCAAGTCGACTTCTTGATTGTGTTACTGTTTGATTGATTTTGTGTCTTTTGTGTAGGCTCGTACCTACCAATGCCGTCTCATAACAAGCTTTTCACTGGACGTGATGTTTCTCTGGAGACACTTCGGCAGTACTTCAGTCCGCGGGACACGTGTCGTCCCGGCAGATACTTCCTCGTTCATGGCATGGGAGGCGCCGGGAAAACTCAGATATGTTTGAGGTTTGTGGAAGAGGTTTCGACACAGTGAGCGTTGGTCTTTGCTTGCCCTTTGAATGTTCTTCCACCATCCTCATCAGATTCTGGCGAGTTTTCTGGGTCGACGCTACCACCAGCGAGACCATGGAACTGAGTTTGCAAGACATTGCCTCGGATCCAGATGCCCAAGCGTCGCGTGTCGAACGTTCCGCCAACTCCGTCATTCGGTGGCTTTCTACGGCGAACCATGATTGGCTGATTGTCTTCGACAATGTGAGTGACAGAGAGGCTGTGGTCAAATATATGCCGAAGGGAAATCGAGGCAACATCTTGTTTACAAGCCGAGATCCCCTCGTCGCACGTTTGGTGTCGGCTGCAGACTCCATCGAGGTCAGTGAGATGGAGGAGGAAGATGCTATTTCGTTGCTGCTCAGGTCGTCCCGAATCAATGAATCTACACAGGCCAGGCACGCAGCGGGAGCGATCGTGAAGGAACTTTTTTGTCTACCATTGGCAGTCGATCAAGCTGGAGCTGCGATTGCATCGGACTTGTGCGATATAAATGACTATCTGTCTATGTACCGTCAACACCGTCAAGAACTTTTGGCAGATGCTACGTTCGAAGGCGCTTCGGGCTATGGTCGTGCAGTGTACGGGACGTGGGATTTGTCGTTCACGGCGATTAGAAAGATGAGCTCCCGAGGAGCTGAGAGTGCTATTTTCATTCTACGAACATTCGCATTCTTCCACCATGAAAACATTATGGAGGAGATAATTAAACGAGCTGCGGAGAGGCCCAAGAAGAGATCGAGCAATCTGCCACCTCAACTTCTCCAACTTGACCAGACGGGAAGTTGGGATCCTCTATTCTACCGGGAAGGCATCCGGATTCTGGTGTCTTACTCGCTGATAAAAAAAGCAGCACGTCGGGGGAGTTATTGTTTTCATCCCTTGGTGCACTGCTGGAGTCGCGATAGTATGTCGAATGAAGAACGACAGACCAGTTCTTCCCTCGCCTCGACCTTACTATCATCCTCTATCGAATTCCGCTACACCACCGAGGATTTTGCATATCGTCGAACTGTTATTCCACATATCAAGGCCATCAAGTTGGGGGGTCAATTATGTTATCACGATGAATGGTATTCAGCATTTGCCCTAGTTTTTTACGAAGCTGGGCATTGGAAGGAGGCGGAGGAGCTGGAGGTAGAAGTGATGCAGACGAGAAGGAGGGCGCTTGGGGAGGAACATCCTGACACGCTGGAGATCATGGCGAACCTCGCGCTGACTTATTGGAATCAAGGACGGTGGAAGGAGGCCGAAGAGCTTGAGGTTCAAGTCTTGGAGACGAGAAAGAGGGTGCTCGGGGAGGAAGATCGTGACACGCTGGTCAGCATGGACTGCCTCGCGTTGACGTACTGGAAGCAAGAACAGTGGATGGAGGCTGAGAAGCTCCAGGTTCAAGTCATGGAATCGAGTTTGAGGGTGCTCGGGGACGACCATCGTGACACGGTGGTGAGCATGGGGAACCTCGCGTCGACATATTATAGACAGGGCCGGTGGCAGGAGGCTCTAGAGCTCCAGGTCCGAGTGAAAGAGAAGTGTTTGAGGGTGTTCGGGGAGGAACATCCTGACACACTGACGGTTATGGCGAACCTCGCGATGATGTATTATAGACAAGGCCGGTGGAAGGAGGCTGAAGAGCTCCAGGTTCACGTGGTGGAGACGAGAACGAGGGCGCTCGGGGCGGAACACCCCGACACTCTGATTGGCGCGGAGAGCCTCACCGACACGTACCAGAATCAAGGCCGGTGGAAGGAGGTCGAGAAGCTTCAGATTCAAGTCATGGAGACGATGAAAAAGGGACTCGGGGAGGAACATCCTAACATGCTGACGAGGATGCACAAACTTGCGTGGACGTACTATAGTCAAGGACGTTGGAAGGAGGCCGAAGAGCTCCAGGTTTCAGTGGTGGAGACGAGAAAGAGAGTGCTCGGGGAAGAACATTTTGACACGCTAATAACCATGGCAAATCTTGCGTTGACGTACCACGTACAAGGGCGGTGGAAGGAGGCTGAGACGCTCCATGTTGAAGTGGTGAAAACGGGAAAGAGGGTGCTAGGGGAAGAACATCCGGACACGCTGGCGAGCATGGGGAACCTTGCGTTGACGTACTGGAAGCAACAGCAGTGGAAGGAGGCCGAAGAGCTTGAGGTTCAGGTCATGGTGACGAGAAAGAGGGTGCTCGGGAAGGAACATCCTCACACGCTGACGAGCATGGGGAACCTCGCGACGATGTATCATAGTCAAGGCCGGTGGACGGAGGCCGAAGAGCTCGAGGTTCAAGTGGTGGACATGCGAAAGAGGGTGCTCGGGGAGGATCATCCCGACACGCTGATGGGCATGGACAGCCTCGCCGACACGTACCGGACGCAAGGGCGGCGGAAAGAGGCCGAGGAATTGTGCATTCAAACGATGCAGATCAGAGATAAATCCCGCGTTGTTGAGCCAAGCCTCTGAACCTTGAGGTATGTACATGTCTCGTGGACCCGAGGACGTACTCGTTTTTCAGTAGCTTTACAACAACCAGACTCGTCACTCAGCGTACAGGTTCGAAGTCATAGTATTTTCTAAATACCGAGCCCTGCCATCCATCTGTGTGCTTGTCGTCGCCATCGGTCCCACAAGGCAGAGTGCGGGTGTGTGCTGAACGGATACGCGTATGTTAGTCTGAGGACTGTGAAGAAAACATAACTTCCTCAACGACATTCAACAAGTGAAGCATTCCTGGTGCATTAACGATGAAGACCCACGGTAGTAAACGATGTGTACCTCAACCAGTCGTCATTCATGTTCGACTCGCTCGCATGCTCGATAACGCGTGCCTCGTCAAACTGAAAATCACTATCAGCTACGAGGGATGTTTCTGGGGCGCGTTGTTCTCTTCAAAATTCGCAATCCGTGTGCAAGTGCTGGTGAAGGCAAATTCGTCAGCGTCCTAGCTCTCGTTCAGAGTTCAAGAGAGAAGACTACGAACGTACACTAAACAGATGATTTTTACCACGCTGGGTAATCGTCCCGTTCACGCCTGATGTTGCGTGCGGGGAACGTGAATGGCTCATAGCAGATGAACCCCGCATTATATTGGCTTCAAGTTCCGAAGGTTCAAGTACGTTCCGGAAACGTTCGGGTTTCTCGTCCTGTAACAGATACAATACTCAATGTCAGTATAAGCAGTGACAGTAGCTTACCATGAAGGTAGCAGTCGGTCACATTCGAATTTTGTCACAATAACGACCAATGGCGAAAGATATGACCCCTCGCACGCCCACCCGTCGCTCGAAACGTTTTCAGCCATTCGTAACGCCATGCAACACACATCACTCAGACCCAAGCCAAGCTGCGTACTGGTCCACCGAGCCGATCTGCACGAGAACAGCGAAACCCGAAGACTTGTACAACGAGGAGGTGGAAGAATGGGAGCTGGGACCGTCGATGCGGACCTCGTTTTACGAGTGTTTTTCGAGGAGCCTTGTGAGGAAGCCGGGTGAGGACGAGGATGAGAGGTTCGCGGTGGGAGATGTGGTCATGGTGAAGACTTTGTCGCAGTGGGATAGCGTGGGGGTGATTGTGGCCATGTGGGATACGAGGTACGATGAAGGAGAGGCAGAGGACGAGGCGCAGGAAAACGAGAACAAGATGAGGGTGAAGGTGCATTGGTTCTTGAAACCTACATACAGAGTTGGCAGCCATTCGGTCCAAACGAGATCACGTAGAGGTGCGTGTATTCAAAACTTTGGTTCTCGTGTTAGCAACTAATTCGTACGCTGACAGAACGAAATATATTTCTCCCTTGCCTCAACCGGTGTACTCCCCGTCACGCATATCGTCTCTCACTGCAAGGTCACCAGCGCCTTCCCGTCAGACGCCGAATACAAAAGCACAACTGCATGGTCCGTCTCTCCTACCAAGCGCAAACGACAGCCCAACAAAGGCGATGACGACGACGAGGGGCTCTTTTACTGCAAACTTGCGGTTGACTCTCAGCGGGGGTTGTTCTACGAATTCTCGTGGGAGGAACATCGTACAGGGGCCTTGAGAGACGGCGAGGTGAACTTTGGCAATGGGGAGTCCTGGAATGTCGATGTGGAGGATGACGACATAAATACGAGTATGCCTACGGCTGCCAAATCGAGCCCTCGGAAAAGGCAGAAACTGGAGAAGGTCGTCGAGGTCAACAGCGACTTGGAAGCTTAAGAAGAAAGCGCAGACGGCGAAGACGAATACAAGCCCCCCCCTGACATTGACGAGTTACCGACCGTCTCACGATCTCTCTCTCCCCTATCCGAACTCGACACCGACGAATCGCCAGACAATGTCCCCAGGACACCAGTCAAGAAACGAAAACGCTCGGTCATCGTTACACCGAAGACTCCGAAACGGCAGACCAGGACCACGCCAGCCAGCACCCCCCGTCGACCGCGCCAATCTACGACGAAGGCAAGAACCCTTGCCCACCCCACCTCCCACTCCAAAGCTGCCCTCCGCGCACGCAACCATGCCCGCACGCTCACCGTCCGGCCCACGCAACACCCACATCAGGCCTTGAGCAACTTGAATCTCCCGGAAGACCTGTGGCTGCGGGCAATGCACGTTCTACATGTTGCTGCACGGCCTGACGCGCTGCCGTGCAGGGAGGAAGAGTATGGCAGGGTGTTGAGGGCCGTAGAGGAGTTATTGGAGGAAGGGTGTGGAGGGTGTTTGTGAGTATCCTCTTACTTTCAGATGGATTATACAGGTCGGAGTGCTCATGTTTGGCAGATATTTCTGGTGTCCCAGGGACTGGAAAGACTGCTACCGTGCATGCGATGGTCCGTGAGCTGAAACGGATGGCGGAGCAGAGTGTACGTTTCCCCTTATTCCCATTCTTATGGCCAGTTCATACCTGCCAATCCTCAGGAAACCAATCCGTTCACTTATGTTGAGATCAACGGCCTCAAGATCCCAGAGCCTTCCGCAGCATACGGACTTCTTTGGGAGGCGGTATCTGGACACGACGCTGCGGCGGAGGGGCATTTGAAAATCAGCTTTAAGGAATCACTGAAGCAACTGACGAGGCATTTTAGTGGGGGCGTTAGGGCTGGGCCTGGGGGACACGCTTGGTGTGTTTTTCTCTGCCCGTTTTGATGGAGACGTCAATTGTAATGGCTTGCTTTTGTTGTAGTGTGCTGCTGATGGACGAGTTGGACCAGCTCGTCACCGCGAAACAGGAGGTGGTGTATAATTTCTTCAATTGGCCGACGCTTGTGGGTAGCAAGCTCGTCGTGCTTGCTGTAGCGAACACCATGGATTTACCTGAGAGGGTTATGACCGGGAGAGTGAGAAGTCGGCTTGGTATGTTGCCCTCCAAATCCGGACGCGTACATTACATATGCATATGTTAATGTATCTACGCCAACAGGAATGGTACGAATCAACTTCCAACCCTACACAACACCCCAGCTCGAAAAAATCGTCCACGCACGGCTTCAAAGCGCAAAGGACGGTCTGGAGGGAGACGATGCGGCTGTGGACATCATCGCCCCTGATGGTGTCAAGTTCGCGGTTATGAAGGTGAGTTCTATTAGTGGAGATGCTAGGAGAGTTTTGGATATCTGCAGGCGCGTCTTACTCCCTCCCTTGCTCCCCTTGGGGCTTGCTGACGATGGATATAGACGGACGGCCGAACTCGTCCAGGGTAAGCGGCGGACGGCACGTACAGAGGACGTGAAGGAAGTCATCAAGGTCATGCAGAACAGTCCGACTGCGGCGTACTTGCGGGAGTGCAGTTTCCACGAGAGGATGATGCTCGCTGCGCTTGTGAAATGTATCAAGCGGGAGGGCGTGGAGGAGATCAAGTGGGCCGATGTGGGTGTGTGCTTCCGTGCACGTTATCTCCGTCTGACAATGGTTGGCAGGTACAGCACCAACACCTGAACTACATGAACGTCCTCCCGTCCGCTTCGGATTCTACCCACAAGCCGAACCCAGGGGAACTCGGCCTCGTCCTGGATTCTCTCCTTGCGTCTCGTGCGATGCTGATGGAGGATTCGACGAGGAAGGCTGAGGGAGAGAGTAGGTTTGTGTTGAATTTGGAGATGGCGGAAGTGGAACGGGTACTGGGGGAGGTTGGTGGGGCCCGCTGGAAGAACGTGCTGAACGGGTAGCCTTGCTGAGTACGGTCATGTAGCCTTGGATTTCCGCTGTATGTGTCGTGGGGTTCCATATTGTCCTGATAAATAAACCCCGGAGCAAACTCTCTATCTGAGCTCTTCCGCAGAAAGAACCCTGCCGGCCTCGCCCTTCAAAAATCTAGCTGCGTCCCGGCCATTCCACCCCTACCAGGCCCCACGGTATAGGCGTCACTATCGCAATATGCGCATCCCTGAACTCCTTCAGCGAAACCACAGCAGCATTATACGCCTCCAGCAATCACAGGCATGCGTTGCCATTTGACTGGCTGCGAGGCGTCTTGAAATGACATGGAGACGAGAGATATAATAGACTGACCGGTGACACATCCGTCTACGCAGGCGATCGAGAAAATGTGTGACCGGACAGCAGTCCGTTTCAAGTCGTTTCACTGGCAAGTGAGTTTCATGCCGTATATGAAATGGCAGAAATTGGGAGTATTGTTGAGCGCGCGTGTTGATTGAAGCCAAGGGAAAGAGGTCTTTTGGACGTTCTGCCATTGTTGTCGACGTGGCCATTAACCATCTCCAGCTCATACGAGTCAGCTGGGCAGTTCTTGGTGGTGTGTCCTGCCGTCGCTGCGTTGGAAAATATCGGCGCCGGGATGTTTACCGAGAGAAAGAGGACGATAACGCGAATGAAACCTACTCAGCTTCGGTCTAGAATAATGATAAGGACGGTCGTAGTCCTGACCCGACATGTAAGATTGAGTCACGGTTAGGTACATGCAGATTACACCAAGACCAGGATCTTAAGGCGCACCTGAAGTCATAATCGCAGTGTCTGCCCCCAATTGACTGCTGGTGTCTGAGTCTCCAGTTGAACCGGGAGACCATAAGACCAGGTTAGTCGTCAATAGCATCGCATGGCCTCACCGAAGTGCGCTGCAGCATCTTTGTCGGAAATCCTGAATTAGTACTAATCTGCGCACACAGGTCATATTTGCTGCATGTAGATGGCTTCGAGTTATAAGCGTCCTTAGCGGGACATCAAGCTCCTGGCCAGCGCCAGGCATTTGCCGTTTGATACGTCAACGACCATCAACGTTCATCAGCCGCAAGTTGCTGTTCAGGTCAAGCTCACTGCTGACATGAAGAATCCTTTCAAGAATTTTTTCGGTCGTGATCACAGTAGACCTTCATTCGGAGCAACGGATACGTCAGTACATCTTCTGACCACCAGCGTCTCGTCTCAGCCCGTCACACGTTTCGTCTGGCATGGCATTTGCTGGTGCCCGTCACATTGATGCTTCGCACAGCGTCTTCACTGAGGTCCATGGAAATATGTACAACTACCACATCAACAATCGTACGTCCCCTTGCATGGTAGATCTGAAACGGTGTTAACCCGAACACAGCCGTGTTGGCCAACACGGAGCCACATGCTAATGTGTCCTATCTACCAATGCCTTGTCATAACAAGCTTTTCACTGGACGTGACGTTTATCTGGAGACACTCCGGCAGTACTTCAGTCCGCGAGACACATGGGGTCCCAGCAGATACTTCCTTGTTCACGGCATTGGAGGCGCCGGAAAGACTCAATTATGTTTGAGGCTCGTGGAACAAGTTTCGACACGGTGAGCATTGTCCTTCTGTATTCTTTAAATACTCTCCCAATATCTCATCCAGGTTCTGGCGAATTTTCTGGGTGGACGCGACCACCGACGAGACGATGGAGCTCAGTTTGCGAGACATTGCCACAGATCCAGCTGTCCGAGCTTTCGGGGTCGAACGTTCCTCCAGCTCTGTCGTTCGATGGCTTTCTACAGTAGAACATGATTGGCTGATCGTGTATGACAACGTGAGTGATGGAGACGGTGTGCTGAAGTATATGCCTAAGGGAGATCGAGGCAACATCTTGTTTACGAGCAGGGATCCCCTCGTAGCACGCTTGGTATCGGCTGCGGACTCCATTGAGGTCAAGGAGATGGAGGAGGAAAATGCGATATCGTTGCTGCTCAGGTCATCTGGAATCGACGAATGCTCTGCACAAGCTAGACAATCAGCAGGACCGATCGTGCAGGAACTTTTCTGTCTACCATTGGCAGTCGATCAAGCCGGAGCTGCGATCGCGTCGAAGCTATGCGGTATAAATGACTATCTAGCTATATACTGTCAACACCGTCAGACACTGCTGGCGGATTCTACTTTCAAAGGCGCTTCGGGCTATGGTCGTGCGGTATACGGCACATGGGATCTGTCTTTCGCAGCGATTAGAAAAATGGGCTCCCGAGGTGCAGAGAGTGCCATTTTCATTCTCCGAACATTCGCATTCTTCCACCATGAAAATATCTCAGAGGAGATAATCAAACGAGCTGCGGAGTCATATAGGAAGAGGGCATCCAAGAAGAGGGGGAACAACTTGCCGCCTCAGCTTCTTCAACTCCTTCAACTTGACCAGAACGGAATGTGGAATCCCTTGTTCTTCCGAGAAGGCATCCGGGTTCTGTTGTCTTTCTCGCTCGCTAAACAAGCAGGAGTTACCGGAAGTTATTCTTTCCATCCTTTAGTGCACTGCTGGAGTCGCGATAGTATGGCGAACAAAGAACGGCAGATTAACTATTCTTCTGCATCTACCTTACTATCATCCTCGATTGAATTTCGCTACACCAGTGAGGATTATGCATATCGTCGAACTCTTGTTCCACATATCAAGGCCATCAAGTTGTGGAGTCAAATTTCTTACAACGACCAGTTGTATTCGGCATTTTCCCTGACCTTATCTGAAGCCGGATATTGGAAGGAGGCGTTAGAGCTTGAGGTCCAAGTGATGCAGATGAGAAAGAAGGTGCTTGGGAAGAAGCATCCCGACACTCTATCCAGCATGAACAACGTTGTGTTGAACTACTGGAACCAGGGACGGTTGAAGGAGGCCGAGGAACTTGGGGTCCAGGTGGTGAGGATGAGAGCGAGGGTGCTCGGGAAGGATCACGCTGACACACTGACGAGTATGAACAATCTCGCATTGACATATTTGCATCAAGGGCGGTTGAAAGAGTCTGCGGACCTCAATATCCAGGTGGTGGAGAAGAGAAAGAAGGTGCTCGGGAACGAACACCATGCCACGCTGACGAGCATGAATAACCTTTCATCCTTGTACCGATCCCAGGAGCGATGGAAGGACGCTGAGGAGCTAGGCGTAAAAGTGATGGAGACGATGAAGAGGGTGCTCGGAGAGGAACATCCCCACACATTAACGAGCATGGTAAACCTCGTGTTAACGTACCATCATCAACTACGGTGGAAGGAGGCTGAGCAGCTGTGCATACAAGTGACAGAGATGAGAAAGAGGCTGCTGGGGGAGGAACATCCAGACACATTGATCAGCTTGAACCTCCTGGCGTTGACATATCGGAATCAAGAGCGGTGGAAGGAGGCCGAGGAGCTGGGCTCCCAGGTGGTGGAGAAGAGCAAGAAGGTGGCGGGGAACGAACACCCTGACACGCTGATGGGCATGGATAACCTCGTATTAACGTACCAGTCTCAGGGGCGATGGCAGGAGGCTGAGGAGCTGTGCATAAAAGTGGTGGAGGTGCGACAGAGGGTACTCGGAGAGGAGCATCCTCAGACGTTGATAAGCATGGGGATCCTCGCGTTGACCTACCGGTCTGAAGGGCGACGGAGAGAGGCTGAAGAGCTGGGAATACAAGTGATGGAGACAATCAAGAAGGTGCTTGGCGGAGAACATCCTCAGACGTTAACGAGCATGGGCGATCTCGCGTCAACGTACCACAGTCATGGGCGGTGGACGGAGGCCGAGGAGCTGGGTATACAAGTGGTGCAGATGAGAAAGAGGGTGCTGGGAGAAGAACATCCTCACACGTTAAAGAGCATGGACAATCTCGCATCGACGTACGAGATGCAAGGACGGTTGGAGGAGGCCAAGGACCTGCGCATTCAAGCCATCCAGATCAGAAATAGTGCCTCCCACCGCAAGTACACTGGCGGGCCATTCCGCTATGTATCGCGGAGCATGCTTGTGGGTTCTAACGTGGTCTTCAAATGATGAATTCAAAGCCTTCTCGTAAGGTGCCCTCTGTTGTCAGTCATCTAGCCTGCCGCAGAAATGTGGGAAATCTGATATTGCGATGATTGAGATAAACTACACTGCATCAATGATGCATACCACGTCGGTATAGCCGAGTACAAGGCGAGGTCATTTTGCATCTTCCTGTAGAACCCATCCCCATCTCGTTTTCGTTCAGATTTGCCTTGCTCACACACCGAAGCGCGCGTCGTCGAACTGTGAATTCCTGAGCTGTGATGGAGTCTAGGCTTTGCCGGGGAAGAAAAAACGTACTGTGATGGCGAGTTGAAGTGGAGATGTCAATTGAAGGGCTACAAACTTGGAATAACCATAGCAGATGCGCAAGTGATGTGACTTCGGGGCCATCATTGTTCCCTAAATTCGCAAGCGACGACAGTGGCTCTCGTATTGGTGAAGAGGAAGCCGTCATTAGCCTGACTTCAGGACGAAAGACCGAATCATACACTAAACGCTGGCAGCTAGTAGTTACACACTCGAAGCGGCAGGTGGGAGCAAATCAGGGTATGGGTACTTGAATGACACAGGGGTACTTTTGCAACAAACGGGTATACGCCCTAGCGACGGTGGCCTCAATAACATGCTGTAGCTAATCATCATCCAATGGGTTTCAGCCCTTCGGAGCCGTCTTCATCCGATTCGCTCGACAAAACGCGCTTCGCTATGAAGGCAAACGAACGTACCGTGACGGCGGGCTGCCATTGACAGCCCCTCTTGTACAGCCTCCGGAACCTGGAGCTTGGAGGGCGGCCGCGCGGGGATCACAGTTTCTTGCCAGCATTCCCGTGTGCTTCAGAATTCAAGTTGGGAGTGAGCAGAGAGAGAAGCCGTCCGTCCCATCCTCGGGCCAACAGATAGAAGGGGGGTATTGACAGTAGACTAGCACCGGCTCGGGAGGGCAATAACTTGTCCGAAGTCAAGGTACCTACTCTCTGCTTTTAAGATCAACCTCACGCGAAGATGGGGCGTGAGGTGTTGAAGGGCGTTGCTAGGGTTCAAGCTTTTTCTCAGGCTGGTACTTGTATAATATTCCGTCCACTTTGCTAACACATAACGTCCTAAGCACAAAACCAACCTTCGACCTTGAGTGTTTTTATTACTGATGATAAATTGGTCCGCAATGATGGTCGTGCTTACTGGGTACATAAGATACCATGGGGTCACCACAGCCCGGTGACGGCATACTGGTATCCCTACGAGATGCTGGGAGCTGCCAGTGAAAGGGTTGCGATATCGTGGTGGAGGCAACTGGTGGAGAGAGGCGGAAGAGCTGGGCGTAAAATCGATAGAGACGAGGAGGGTGCTTGGGGATGTCACAGGGAAGAGCATAACCTGGGCTGAGACGGAAAGAGGGTCGGGGATAGCATCATTCGTTCCTCGTAGTTTGCATAAAAGACGTTCGGACACTTGGCAGGAAACAAACGAATGACCTGAAGGACATCCAACCTGCGCTGCCAATAGTGTCGCGCTCGGCTGTTCCCAGTGGTGAGTGACCTCAGGTATTACGGTGACGGTGACTTTGTCGCCATCCCAACGTACTATGTGCCTTTACTATATTGCCGAGGTTTATATACCGTATGCTCCCTCCGAGTCCGGATCCTCGCCTCGTGATAGGACGGCACTGGCAACTTTCTTCTTTTACAGTTTGACGACGCGCGCTTTGTCGAACGTGTGAGCGAGGCAAATTTGAATGTTTTCTGCTGGGAGATGCAAGATGCCCTCGCCTTTTGCTAGGCTATGCATCATTGATGCAATATGAGATGCCCTACATTTGTGCGGCGCAGGCTTAACTGACAACAGAAGGCACCTTACGAGAAGATGGCAATGCTTTGAATTCAATACACGCTGAAGTAGGCTGCGTAGGGAAATGGACATGAGTATGGGCCGGGGCTCCGGTGCATGATAAAGTGACACGTACTTCTAGGGTCGCTGAGGGAGGCACTATTTCTGATCTGGATGGCTCGAATGCGCAGGTCCTCGGCCTCCTCCAACCGTCCTTGCATTTCGTACGTCGATGCGAGATTGTCCATGCTCGTTAGCGTGTGAGGATGTTCTTCTCCGAGCACCCTCTTTCTCATCTGCACCGCTTGTATACCCAGCTCCTCGGCCTGCATCCACCGCCCATGACTGTGGTACGTCGACGCGAGATCGCCCATGCACGTCAACGTCTGAGGATGTTCTTCCCCAAGCACCTTCTTGATTGTCTCCATCACTTGTATTCCCAGCTCTTCAGCCTCCCTCCGTCGCCCTTCAGACCGGTATGTCAACGCGAGGATCCCCATGCTCATCAGCGTCTGAGGATGTTCTTCTCCAAGCACGACACCGAGCTCTTTGGCTTCTTTATATCGTCCTTGATTCCAGTACGTCAACGCAAGGACGTTTAAGGTGACCAGCGTGGCTGGATGTTCCTCCCCCAGCACTCTCTTTCTCTTCTCCGCCACCTGGACGCCCAGCTCCTCAGCCTCTTTCCACCGCCCTTGACAATGGTACGTTGATGTCAAATTGTCCATGCTCGTTAACGTGCGGGGATGTTCCTCTCCGAGCACCCTCTTGATCGTCTGCATCACTTTTACGCCTAGCTCCTCAGCCTCCTTCCATCGCCCCTGAGAACGGTACGTTAATGCGAGGTTATTCATGGTTATCAGCGTGTCAGGGTGTTCCTCCCCGAGCACCCTCTTTCGCATCTCCATCACCTGGATGTTGAGGTCCGCGGACTCTTTCCACCGGCCTTGATTCCAATACGCCAACGCAAGGAGGTTCAAGCTTATTAGCGTGTCTGGATGTTCCTCCCCCAGCACCCTCTTTCTCTTCTCCATCACTTGTACACCCAGTTCCTCAGCCTCTTTCCACCGCCCTTGACAATGGTACGT
This sequence comes from Hygrophorus pudorinus, assembly GCA_003314045.1. Taxonomy (NCBI): domain Eukaryota; kingdom Fungi; phylum Basidiomycota; class Agaricomycetes; order Agaricales; family Hygrophoraceae; genus Hygrophorus; species Hygrophorus pudorinus. The sequence goes on along the minus strand of QLPF01004488.1, from coordinate 2,698 downwards.
TGATGTCAAATTGTCCATGCTCGTTAACGTGCGGGGATGTTCCTCTCCGAGCACCCTCTTGATCGTCTGCATCACTTTTACGCCTAGCTCCTCAGCCTCCTTCCATCGCCCCTGAGAACGGTACGTTAATGCGAGGTTATTCATGGTTATCAGCGTGTCAGGGTGTTCCTTCCCGAGCACCCTCTTTCGCATCTCCATCACCCGGATGTTGAGGTCCTCGGACTCTTTCCACCGGCCTTGATTCCAATACGTCAACGCAAGGAGGTTCAAGCTTATTAGCGTGTCTGGATGTTCCTCCCCCAGCACCCTCTTTCTCTTCTCCGCCACCTGGACGCCCAGCTCCTCAGCCTCTTTCCACCGCCCTTGATAGTGGTACATTGATGTCAAATTGTTCATGCTCGTTAACGTGTGGGGATGTTCCTCTCCGAGCACTCTCTTGATCGTCTGCATCACTTTTACGCCTAGCTCCTCAGCCTCCTTCCATCGCCCCTGAGACCGGTACGTTAATGCGAGGTTATTCATGGTTATCAGCGTGTCAGGGTGTTCCTCCCCGAGCACCCTCTTTCGCATCTCCATCACCTGGATGTTGAGGTCCGCACACTCTTTCAACCGCCCTTGATTCCAATACGTCAATGCGAGGTTGCTCATACTCGTCAGCGTGTCAGCGTGATCCTTCCTGAGCACCCTCTTTCTCATTTTCAGCACCTGGACCCCCAGTTCCTCGGCCTCCTTCAACCGCCCTTGGTTGCAGTATTTCAACACAACGTTGTTCATGCTGGATAGAGTGTCGGGATGCTTCTTCCCAAGCACCTTCTTTCTCATCTCCATCACTTGGACCTCCAGCTCTGACGCCTCCTTCCAATATCCGGCTTCAGATAAGGTCAGGGAAAATGCCGAATACAACTGGTCATTGTAAGAAATTTGACCCCACAGTTTGATGGCCTTGATATGTGGAACAAGAGTTCGACGATATGCCAAATCCTCGCTGGCGTAGCGAAATTCAATGGAGGATGATAGTAAGGTAGATGCAGAAGAATAGTTAATCTGCCGTTCTTTGTTCGCCATACTATCGCGACTCCAGCAGTGCACTAAAGGATGGAAAGAATAACTTCCACCAACTCCTGCTTGTTTAGCGAGCGAGAAAGACAACAGAACCCGGATGCCTTCTCGGAAGAACAAGGGATTCCACATTCCGTTCTGGTCAAGTTGAAGGAGTTGGAGAAGCTGAGGCGGCAAGTTGTTCCCCCTCTTCTTGGATGCCCTCTTCCTATATGACTCCGCAGCTCGTTTGATTATCTCCTCTGAGATATTTTCATGGTGGAAGAATGCGAATGTTCGGAGAATGAAAATGGCACTCTCTGCACCTCGGGAGCCCATTTTTCTAATCGCTGCGAACGACAGATCCCATGTGCCGTATACCGCACGACCATAGCCCGAAGCGCCTTTGAAAGTAGAATCCGCCAGCAGTGTCTGACGGTGTTGACAGTACATGGCCAGATAGTCATTTATACCGCATAGCTTCGACGCGATCGCAGCTCCGGCTTGATCGACTGCCAATGGTAGACAGAAAAGTTCCTGCACGATCGGTCCTGCTGATCGTCTAGCTTGTGCAGAGCATTCATCGATTCCAGATGACCTGAGCAGCAACGAAATCGCATTTTCCTCCTCCATCTCCTTGACCTCAATGGAGTCCGCAGCTGATACCAAGCGTGCTACGAGGGGATCCCTGCTCGTAAACAAGATGTTGCCTCGATCTCCCTTGGGCATATACTTCAGCACACCGTCTCCATCACTCACGTTGTCATACACGATCAGCCAATCATGCTCTACTGTAGAAAGCCACCGAACGACAGAGCTGGAGGAACGTTCGACCCCGAAAGCTCGGACAGCTGGATCTGTGGCAATGTCTCGCAAACTGAGCTCCATCGTCTCGTCGGTGGTCGCGTCCACCCAGAAAATTCGCCAGAACCTGGATGAGATATTGAGAGTGTGTTTAAAGAATACAGAAGGACAATGCTCACCGTGTCGAAACTTGTTCCACGAGCCTCAAACATAATTGAGTCTTTCCGGCGCCTCCAATGCCGTGAACAAGGAAGTATCTGCTGGGACCCCATGTGTCTCGCGGACTGAAGTACTGCCGAAGTTTCTCCAGATAAACGTCACGTCCAGTGAAAAGCTTGTTATGACAAGGCATTGGTAGATAGGACACATTAGCATGTGGCTCCGTGTTGGCCAACACGGCTGTGTCCAGGTTAACACCGTTTCAGATCTACCACGAAAGAGCACGTACGATTGTTGATGTGGTAGTTGTACATATTTCCATGGACTTCAGTGAAGACGCTGTGCGAAGCATCGATATGGTGGGCACCAGCGAATGCCATGCCAGACGAAACGTGTGACGGGCTGTGGGCGTCGGGATTGGCTGGATGTTGGGCTGGAGATGAGATGCTGGCGGTCGGAAGATGTACTGAAGTATCCCCTACTCCCAACAACGAGGGTCTACTGTGATCACGACCGAACAAATTCTTGAAACGATTCTTCATATCAACAGGAGCTTGCGATTGATTGTCGTTGTCCTGAGCAAGGGCCACGTATCAAGCGGCAAATGCCTAGCGCTGGCCATGACGCCTCGAGATTGATGCTCTTGTTTGCCAGCCTGAGTGTAACTTGAACTAGAAATGACTCGTGTAATTCAGGA
>QLPF01004479.1:0-17920 GCA_003314045.1 Hygrophorus pudorinus | reverse complement strand
CCCACAAGTGGTATCTGTTGAGCCATCACACAATACTGTGCAAGAGGCACTACCGTGACGGGGCGATACAGCAACTTGAAAGCGCACTGTCATGTACTTATAAATTATAGATGTCGACATGTCAAGCACGCGTCTATTATATATGCTACAGCTGTGTAGAACCTATCTTATCATGAATGAATGATGTCAGGGGACTCTTAGCCGCCTTAGCTTCGACCCCTCGGTGCTATCATTACTGCACAAAAGTCATAACTCTATACGCAGTCCCGCACAAGTGCTTTTGGAATAATCAGGATCATCTGTCACAGTCGACCACAGAACTGCATACATACCGGTCATGCCGCACTGAAATACGACACTTCAAGCCCAATAGCTTTGATAGGCTTCGATCGGCAGGAAAAGTCTGATACGACGCCCAAGCTAAGCAGCATGTTTTGCAATCTACCCTCCCACATCAATGAAACATCCTACAGGAAAAAAGTCAACTTTATTGTTCGCCAATCAAGTGTCAGGAAGTCACGTTGCTCGTTGATGCTCTAGCTTTCACAACGCCATGAACGCCGTCCATTAACTCTGGAGTTTTCGGCGGTAGCGAAAAGGCTGGAATCTTTTCGGATGACTCTCCCCGTGTTTTCAATGGCGACCGTCGCATCCACCATTCAGCACCCATTGTCCACTCGCTTTCATAGCTGTAGACATTGAAGTCGAACCGAGAGGACAGTGAAAGATCGCGAGAAACCCGAGCCGAGTATGCGCCTGACATATGGCCCAACATAGGATTGAAAAGTGCGGTTATTGTCGTGGGCGGTTGAGAGGGTGGTCCTTTGGAAGTCGGGGACAACGAAGACGATGAAGGTACTTGAAAAGACGGCGGTGTCGCGTCCGGAAAAGTCGTAAAACGGATGCCGGTAGACACTGCTTGGGGAATACGTTGGCGTGATTCGAGGAAATAACGCACTGAGACTGACCCCCGGCGCTCCGCTCCTTTGCGCTGAAATAGAACTCAGCACCTGCCGACAACCGTCCTTTCAGACCACCTTCCATGGCATCTTCTTCGTCAATTCGCTTAACCCCTACTCGACTCCCCGATGGTACCGGCTGAATATTCTCGTGTTCTTCGGTGTCAACAGGAGACCCCAGTTTCCCAAAATTATGCAGAACTCGTACACCCCACATCTCGTCTTCAGCACTCCAGGTATACTCTGTGCACCATTTTCCAATATCATGTTGTAAGCTAAACATGATGTTACTGACATTGGGGGGTCGTGATCGCGACTCCGTGGGCACATTGGAGGGTGGGTCCGAGATGGCTGCAACGAGCCCTTGTAGCGTTGGCGTTATTCTTGTGGAGTATAGCGCATCTAGACGCCCAGTTGGTAGATAAAAGCGGCCATACAAAAGGTAGTCTGATTTCGCACCACGAATAAATAACGGCGGAAGTGCATAATTATCAGACAATTACCGCGCGTATCCACCCTCTCTCCAGCTAGCCACACTGCGTCTTTGCCTTCAGGCCTTCTGGGTTGATCGTACACTTTGAACCGTTCTAAAATGTCTTTGAAGCGTGCACTTCCCGAGGTTTTGACATCGAGGTCGCATGACGTGAAAATGTACCCGACAGAACCATTCAGTGAAGGCATTGCGTTCATGGAATAAGAAGTCTTGAAGAGTGCATTCGGCGATTTTGATATATTCAAATGCAGCCCTCGAGGAACAGTAAAATCAAGGATAGCTGACGGAATTTCATGAAAGACCATTGATACGCGTTGCTAATACATGCATACCATTGGAAGAGCGGGTTAGATTCGCATACAGATTGTCCTCGTTCCATCCTGTGGCTTTGTAATAGCACCGAAGGACATATGAGGCGAAGGGATGCATCGACTCGGAGGACAACAGTGAGAAATATCGTGGGAATTGAGCTCTATGGTGTCCATGTTTCCGTTTCCTGGCCCAACACTACCGCCTTTCCGTACACTCTTGGTACTGGGGACATACCATCCTTCTGCACCTATCCATTTCTCCTTATCTCATACCAATTTACCACATTCTAAGGCCATCCTGATATCGCCTTCACGTAGATCGCTCGCTCTTGCTCTCGAAGGATACAACGATGACTGGCTAGCGTCGAATGCTGGGCATGGGAAGACATCTGATGTAGCATCCAGGGTAAAACTTTTGTTGGTTTTGAGCCCTTCTTTGATGAGAGGAAGTTTAAATGACCGCCTCGTCATATCAGCTATCCCCCATCCCCGACACACCTTGCGTTGCTGGTATCTATGTTCCGGATATCTCAACCTTCGGACGGCGTTTCCTTCAATGCAAGGACGACGTTCGACGTGGAGCCTGCCTTGATCGTCTTACACGAGCCGTCTTCCTATTTTCTAGGGAATAATAACGACAATTCGTACGTGATGCTTTCCTTCTTCAAAGGGGCGCAAGTAGAAGCGTCATCTCAAAGGCATACAGTTTCGTCTTATTTGACGCTCATAACACATACACTGGCCTCACTGTCCTTCCTGCTGGCAAGTGGATCTGGGTACAACCTCATACTAGGTCACAAGGCTTGGAAATTTTGATTGGATGAGCAATATTTTTGACTTTAGTGCTGCCAACACCGCGTTTGCGCTTTTTGATTCCCAACTTGATCACTTGAAGCTGCCAGTATTGCGGGTGCCCCTCGAGACGCGTCACGATGGAAACACAGACGGCTCTCAGCCTTCCAGAATGGAGTCCGTAGCTTTGTTTGCACAAAAATATTTTGACCACAGGGTAAACTTCGAAAATGGTGCGTATGTCTTTGCCTCCTAATATCACAGTTTCTGTGCATTCATTGTTTGCTAGTGTCAACTACCGAGTCAACCGTGGAAGTCAAACCCTCAAACTCTCCCGTCAACGTGAGCTTGAACCGAAGAAAGCGGATGCGATTGTATCATAAACTGCAAGAAACTCATGTAGGCTTATGGGAATGGTCAGAGTTCCCAGTGGAACGTTATGGAACTGAGAGGCCAAGTACGGCTTTTGTCTGGACATGAACCCATCTGCACTGGCTTGTTTCCCACATCGCACTGAAAAATATAGCAATTGGGAAAACATTGAGGTTGTAAATTCCAGAACAGATGCCATAATGGGTCAAACGCCCAATGGTAACTGAGCAAGCACCTCCTCAATGCTAGGCCTCTTCGTCTGATCCAAATTCCAACACTTGTTCATGAGACCCCAGAGTTCATTGTCGAGGCCCCGAGCGATAATGCGAGTTTCGGTGGGACGATTTGGAAGCTCGCCTGCAGTTACTCGCTTGATAACTTGTGGTGTGATCTTGATGTGGCTGTAGGGATGTTGATGTGTCATCAGCTAGAAAAACACAAAGTTAGTACCGACATAGTCATTCAAAAAGAGAAAACAAGATACCTCAAGGACGGTCATGGCGAACGAAAATATGTCCGAACTGATAAACAGGTTACCGTCAAATATTTCTGGCGCAAACCAGCGATAGGAATCCGAGACGCCGCGACTTTGGGTGAACAGCGTGCCCGAAAGCTCCTCCACAAACTACCGGTACAATATTTCAGAGGTAATTATCACAACTGACATGGATCTGCCCAGACCTTCGAAAGACCAAAATCGGCCAACAGGGGATTACCCCACCTATCGATCATGATATTTGCCTGAGAACAACTGGTCATTCCAATTATCGGAAAAGGGTGGTCGAAAACATACTCCTTTGAGATCTCCGTGGACTATGGGGTCTGGATTTATCGTGTGAAGAACACGAACTCCTTCCGCAATCCCTCGGATCTGAATCAGTCAGGAGAGAAAACGCGGAAAAAAGTGAATGAACTTTACCAATTCCCTGTAGTTCACTTTATAATCGTTCGCTTTGACGTAGTCGAAAGCGTTGCCGTTCTTTTGCCAAGGGCTTACCATGTACCTGGCAAAGATTGATAACATTTCCTTCAGCGATTTAGAATCAAAAGAACTCACGGGTAAGGACCGTCTGTCTGGCAGAAACCATAAAAGGGGAGTATTCTCTTACCCTTATCGACATTCCAAACTTGAGCCCAAATCTCAACCTCCCGTTTAAACCGCTGCGATAGGTGAATTGATGATGAAGACAATAAAATTCTGATGCCCACCTTTAAAGTGTGGGGGCTGGCAAGTACAGAACGCATCATCTTGATGGCAACCTTTTCTTCGACCAAATAGCGTCCTTCATAAATATCCATCCCGCCACTCCCATACTCTGGGAACATCCCCACCCGCTCCACCTCATCCCGTTCAAGGTTAAAATCAGGAAGAAGTTCGCCAGTTTCCACTTGTAGCCGGTAGAGATTTCGTTTCAGACTCCTTTTTTGCCGAGGGTCGGATTCAACAAGGGCCTGTGTTTCATGTGTCATTATGGAAGGTGGGCAAAGGGGATGAGTGGATATTCACTTGTTGCATCAACTCCATGATGTCATGGGCCATTTCGTTCTGGCGTTCCAAGACCTCGACGATGATCGCTTGAATGTTTTGGATATCGGCGAGGTATGCAATCACTTCGTTGTGATCGAGTGTCGCATTTTCTTTAAATTGACTTTGCCATTTGTGGATCTCGATTTGCCCTGTGACCTACGCAACGTAAGTTGCATGAGCACACAAAAACAAGAAAGCATGAATGTGCACTGTTACATTGAACTTTGTCACCCAATCATCGATAGCGACATGGCAACTTTGAATATCATCCGCGATATCCTTCTGATTAATGAACGCTTTGAGGCGGTTCAGCTTTACCCAGACCTGCATCTTGCTATCAACGAGACCCAAAGTCCTACAGAATAAGTCTTGATCGGGCTGACCAAAGGGCGTGAGCAAATTAAGGTCCATACTGTTCGAGAGCATTCAATGTGGTTTTCATCTTTGAGGATCCCAAGTCCTCTCCGCTATCGCGTAAACCCGACAATAGTCTGTGACACCGATCGCCAAGCTGGCGAGCGGCTGCCCTTCAAGAGCCAGTGAGTACACATCATCAAGCGGGACAGCAAATCATACCTATTGGTAGGGACGTTTTGACATAGCTCGATAATCGCAACTAAGATGCCCGCTGCTACACCCAGTCCTGGCAAGGGGGAAAAGTTGCTGAGTACCTGTGCACTAGTTTTACCAAGAGAAACAGCGATATTCATCTGATCGTGCTGTATGGGTCAAAAGCTAAGAAGCGCCTTTCTTCCCGGGTATTTATACTGGATGGAACTGCACCGTGGGCTGTGTCTGGCATGATTGACAGGTTGGCGCCTAATGTTGCCTGAGTCTTTGGGCGTGGTTTATGATTTTGGCGCGCGTCCGCCACTGGCATGTCCGACCAATCCTCATCCCTTTTCTCGGACATTCTCAAACCAGGCTCATCCTTGAATCCAACATTCCTCTTCATACTCGATAGCGCATTTACACTGCTATTTATTGTCCTCCTCTCATTGGCATATCTTACTTCGGGAAACTTGCACATATTCGCATTGACGCTCATAGAACTCGCTCTGTGGGCTAGTGTTAAATGGCGAGTCTGGCTGTTGAGCACGACTGCTAATATAAAGAACTCATAATGGGTGCAATAGGTTCGTTAATGAGCTCAAAAATACACCCACGGAAACCCAAAGTGCGGCGGAAGAGTCTAGAAAGGAGTCATGATACTAGTACAGGGCGGCATTGTAATGAAGCTATCAAGGGAACCGCGACTAATCATCGTCTACCCTTGTCGCTTTCTTCGTACCAGCGTTTAGTCCGCTTCGCACTCTCCTGCGCCAGTGCAAATACTGTTCGAGCATATAATCAAGGATGACAGTAACATAGGTATTGTGTTGGGACCTCACATTCTCTCTCTGTCCCGTCAAGCCCTTCTCGAAAAGCTTGCGTGGAATCCCCTGTCGGACCGCCGGCTCCTGCTGGACCCAAGGCTGCAAAGTGTTGTGCTTGATCGATGACTTCAACCAGGCGATGTCGGAAGGTCTATTAACGAAAGATAGTTGTGTCAAGTGCATTTGGCGGGCTTGATTGAACGCACCTTCGTCAAGACTTCTGATATTTCATTCGCCTGCACGTCATCGAGCCTTTCATCACATGAGACGGATGTGAGGTTATAGGGGGAGGACGCTGACTTGCATGTCCATGAGTGTCTTTCCAAAACCATACCACAAGCCGCCTGCTCCGACGAGACTCGATAGCCTTACACTCCGAGCTTCTGCTTTCAGGGCGTTCCGCACCCTAGCCCCAAACGCTGGAGGAATATTGAAATCTGCCCAATCGCTGATACATGGGTGAGCCAGCGGTATGGTATCCGGCACATATGACTAACGAATAAATAATGGTGTAAGCCAACCAGAGGGGGACCTGTATTTTGCTCAGAACTTTAATCTTGGATGGGGTTGATGAATTGCTGCCGTGTTTTAAGCTGGTATGGTCGCGGACGTACATCGCGTTCTGAACCTCCACCCAGGTGACCCATTTCTGGTATTTCATGCTTGAATGTGCACTGTATTTTCTAATTGAGCAAGATGGACAGTCAGACTCGACGACGAAGTTGAATGAGAATGGTAAAAACCTGGTTCTCTGCGAGGATAGCGTCTATTGAAAAGTAATCCTGTTCCATGGAGTATACATTCCCACGACTGCCTCTCTTCCCAATGTTTGCTAGTATATCACGGCACCTCCTCGCACCTCGTATCCGGCCGTACCCTTCAACCCATTTCAGACGAAACTTCTCCATCACTCCGCCGCCTCAAGCCTCCGAGGACACAGAAACTTTCCTTGCCAACTTCAAGAACACCTCAATATTCCGGAAACTCGCAGATAAACCAGATGCCCTTCGTGCAATCGTAGATTTGACAAATATAATGAAAGAGCAAGGTATGCAGTCTGGGCAAGTCAACGACTGATGTACTCATTTTATTGGCAAATTCAGGGGTGGATATTGCGGCTAGCAAGAAGCCTTCACCTATGCTGATGCTAAGATTGGCAGCGAACAGCGAATTTAGAGGAGCCTCTAAACGGGTGGTGGAAGAGCTGCAGAAAGCTGGGATCGAAGTTAATTCACAGGTGGGATTGTGCGTTCTGACGACATCATAGCGCGCTAATCCACATGGTATTTTCAGGAAACAATGGCGGAACTGATGGATATTCAAGGGAAACCTAGACCCTAGCCTTGTCGTTGTTGTAGTAGATAGAAAAAGTAATGACTACACGTGATACTGGCGACGAGCTTCCAATGGAGTCCTCAGCGCCAGAGCATCCCCTTCCATCGGCAGCATTCTATTCAGTCGAGTACCCGGGCTACGTTAAACCTACATCTGTCCCCCTCGCAGTCCGCAACCTAGGTGGTCAAACTTGTCTAGACACCGCGTTTAAACGTACGGCATCAAAGACCGAAACCCTTGTCGAACTTAGTTTGAGACCCGGTAACCCTTTTGCGCATCCTGTGCCCGGGGATGTGGTTTCTACAAATAATATATTATTGAAGGTTGTTAAGCGCAAGAGGCGGAGGTTGGACGGCGATGCTGCTATTGGGGACGGAGCTATTGGTGAGTACACGGCAGAGGCTGTTGGTGTCATACCAAAGACTGCGCGCTTTCGAAGTGTGTCCGGTTTTGATCATGCGCGGTTCCCAGTCAGTTGAGCTGAATTTGCAGGTATGGTGGATTATCAGTATCAACCCGATATGAATGATCCCGTAACGAAACTACGTATTGCTATGGATAAAATGGACGGTATGTCACCTCGCGTCCGCCGACGGAACATAACCCACATCGTACATAGTCGAAGCCATCGCGAAATACACCATCCCTGCCGAGAAGGAAGATTATATGGTCTCCGTCGACCAATCCTCGGTCCTCGACCCCCAACTCTCCGGGCCTACTGAAATACGGAGTAATCTCAGAATGTTCCCGCCCCCCTTATTTAGCCGGCAGGGTATATCGCAGAATTATAAGTGCGCTTTTCCTCATTTCATGTAGAGACATAATACACTAACTAACCCCGGTATGTAGTTACAAAGCGAACCCTGCATCAATGGTGTCTACTTCAGTAGACGAAGAAACGGGTGAAGAGAAAAAGAGACTAATCAATAAGATGCGGTGGAAGGGATACGGGCCTGCTTCCATTATGTTCGCTGATCATTCTGTATGGTGTGACTCTTTTGTCTCGTCCCATTCTTACAAGCAACTTGTAGGTACCCGACCAACCTCCAGCAGCGGTCGGAGAAACTCGTGGTCAGGTCGACCAAAAAATCCTCCAGCGTCTCCAGGAGGTTTTCGTCATCCTTCTTACCGGAGAAGTCATATATTTACTGCTTATTGCCAGCTATTTGTCGAACGACCAATATGGACGCGCATGTCCCTCTTCAACCAATTCACACTGCTCGAAAGCCGCGAAATCCACAAGTACTATTTTCTAACCTTCTCACTCTCCAAACATTTACTCAAACAACCGCAGCTCCAAAGTGCTCCTCCCACTCGTTTGCTACGTTTTCCAAGACGGACCCTGGCGAGACACTCTTGTCCGATTTAGCTACGACCCACGCAAAGAGGTCTCGGCGCGTTTGTATGTCCCTGTTTCCCTTACCATGTTTGTTTCGTTCACTTATACAGCAAACCAGCTACCAACGCCTGTATTTTAGAAATGCAAATCACCCGATCGCACGTCCGTCCGTTATTGGTCGCCGTCAGGACCGATCTATTGCCATCCGCGTGCCCGAGCACAGAAGTGACGACAGGGAGGTGGATCGGAAGTTCGTTTTCCGAATTTTATCTATTCTCGTTTTTCATCATACATCCTGGCAGGAAATCGCACGTTTTCGACGGAGTAACTCTTACGAAGGAAACCGCTGCTTTCCAGCTGTGCGATATCATTGATCCCATGCTGAAAGAGATGATCGGCGATTCCAACGATCTCCGAGAAATTTGTAACGTACGCATCCTCTCCCACTCCCCCTCGGCCAATCGTCATCCTTGCTATAGGAACGTGATGGCTGGTACACAACTCACGCATTCGAACGTATTAAAGCTGTCCTACGACACAAATTTTTCTCTCTCCTCGAGGGCCACGCCGCGACTGACGAGGAGTGCCTTGCGCTTCTTGTACCGGCTCAGGGTCAGGGCGGGGGAGGCAAAATACCAACAACGAGGAGTCAAAAGTTGAGAGCAGGGAAACATAATATGGCTAAGGGGGCATTGAGGCCTGAGGATGCTGCGGTGCGTTCTTTTTCCTTCTTCGGGATTGGTTTTGACGTTGTTTGAAGGCTGCGCGGTTACGGGCGACGCTCGAGAGAAACGCGAAGAACTTGCAGAGTCATCTGAATAAGATCTGAATATGCCGGCATGTTTGTGTTCACCTTTTGCTTATCAGACGCTCACTCATAGCAAGAATCCAATTTGGGCGTTTTCGACATGTGTTTTCTGTTGATTAACGAAGTCCTGGCAGGCATAACATGAAAATATATGATGGCGTCATGTCAGCTAATCTCCGTCCGGGAGAATTGCTCATATCATGAAGCTGCTGCTTGTTTTGCTGCTAGCCGGGCTTTATTCTGCACCAAAGAATGTTTTCAGATATGGAAAATAGGACACCTATTTGAACTTACAGATCCTGCGAGGGCGTGTCTGGCGTTACGGCGGAACTGTAAAACACTATTAGTTCGAGCTGTATTTCATGCGGGACAAAGAAACCTTAGAGTCGACCTACCACCAAAAAAAAAGGTCAGTTTGATATGCAATTCACACATTAAAAAATACATACACCCTTCAAGGACCGTGTTCGACCGGCGTGGGGTTTCTTGATCCCATTGCGATGAGCCTTCTTGTTCTGGTTGTGATTGGTATGACTTCGGAAGGGTCAGCGTTACGGTACGAGTGTGATGGGACTAGGTCGCACTTTTTTGATTTGGCCATTGCGAAGAGTGCTTGCGGTGTTGACGGTGTTGGCGTAGAATTGAATGATGAAACTGTGCAGTTGGGTCCATATTAGGAAATTAGGTCTCTCACGGTTCGGTACGCCTTCAGCCGAGAAGCCGAGAAGCCGGGAAGTTCGGCAACCAGTTGTCCACCTGGCATGAGTCAATCTCGCAGGCTTGACTTCTTCAATGCCTGCTCCAGTATCTGGCCCGCGCACTTTATATGATAAAATCTGGGATGATCACCTTGTGTTAGTCTTCGTCTTGTTTATTATTTGGCGTTGCTCATTTCCGCCATAGGGAGGTCCAAGAGGACGGTCTAGCCCTCGTGTACATTGACCGGTAAGTCATCAGCTTGAGATCTTTGAGGTATTCTAACCCTCATACGATGCAGGCACCTTGTACATGAAGTGACAAGTCCTCAAGCATTCGAGGGTTTGTACGTAAATTTATTTTCTTCAGACTAGGACCTATGTAATTTGTGTAAAGGCGAACTGCAGGCCGTCCTGTTCGTCGCCCCGATTGTACTCTAGCGACCGTCGACCACAACATCCCGTATGTCCCACCGCATCGAGAAATCTGTCAATGTGCTGATTCGTCAATCATAGCACGGTATCACGCAAGAACTTTACCACAGTAGAGTCATTCATTTCCGAGCCCGATTCACGCGCACAATGCACAGCCCTCGAAGACAATGTGAAGGAGTTCGGTTTAACGTACTTCGGTTTACAAGACAAGCGACAAGGTGTGTTAGACTTTGGCTGCATGGGTGTTATAGTAATCACCTGCTTCCGGATTAGGGATCGTGCATATAATTGGCCCTGAACAAGGCTTTACCGTAAGCCGTGTGCATCTTACTTCATCATGGGTTAATCCGTAGTACAGCTCCCCGGATCCACCTGCGTTTGCGGTGATTCCCACACATCCAGCGAGTAGCTTCTGTTGTACATCTCTGATCACTCATTTCTAACTGTCAAATTTAGCGCACGGAGCGTTCGGTTCCCTTGCTTTTGGCATCGGGACCTCGGAGGTCGAACATGTCCTCGCCACGCAGACACTTCTGCAGAAAAAGGGAAAGAACATGCGTATCACCGTTGATGGGGTTCTCCTCGAAGGCGTCACGTCGAAAGACGTGATCTTACACATTATCGGAGTCATTGGCACCGCAGGCGGCACAGGCTGCGTCATCGAGTATGCTGGGTCAGTCTTCCGCGGATTCAGCATGGAAGCACGCATGAGCGTCTGCAATATGAGCATCGAAGCTGGAGCTCGTGCTGGAATGATCGCACCTGACGACGTTACATTTACGTACCTCCGTAACCGTCCTCTTGCGCCCAAAGGGGACAACTGGGATCGCGCAGAGGCTTATTGGCGGTCCTTGAAGACTGACGAAGGGGCAAGATTCGACGTCGAAGTCAGTATTCGCGCGGAGGATATCATCCCAACCGTTACATGGGGTACTTCCCCTCAGGACGTCGTTCCCATCACCGGTGCAGTCCCTGATCCTTCGACAATCGCGGACGCCGCCAAGCGGGCCTCCGCAGAACGTTCTTTGGCTTACATGGGGTTGACTCCTAACATACGTATGGAGGATATTGAAGTTCAAAAGGTGTTCATTGGGTCCTGCACGAATAGTCGAATCGAAGATCTCCGTTCAGCTGCAAAGATCGTGTTGGCTGCTGGCCCTGGAGCCAAGGTCGCACCAACTGTGCATGCAATGATCGTACCAGGTTCCGGACTTATCAAAAAGCAGGCTGAAGTCGAGGGCCTGGATGCCGTTTTCAAACGTGCAGGATTCGACTGGCGTGAGGCTGGTTGCTCCATGTGCCTGGCTATGAACCCGGATAAATTGGAGCCTGGCGAACGCTGTGCGAGCACCAGCAATCGTAATTTCGAAGGTCGTCAAGGCTCCGGTGGGCGTACACATTTGGTCAGTCCGGCCATGGCTGCGGCTGCGGCCATGACTGGAAAACTGACAGACGTACGAAATTTTATTGGAGCTGTTGCTGATGCAAATATCGCAGCGGCACCGAAGTTGAAACAGACCAGTGCTTTCGATTACATGACCGACGTAGTTCTCCCATCACCTGCGCCCGAGGCGTCCAAGGAGCCTTCCGCGTCTTTACCTCTGTCCGCTGCGCCTTCCAGTGTCCAGAAGTTTGTTGTTCTGACAGGTATCGCAGCACCTATGTACATGGATAACATCGACACCGACATGATCATCCCGAAACAATTCCTCAAAACGCTTAGAAGAACTGGTCTTGGCAGCGCTTTGTTCTTCGCCCTCCGCAAGGATCCTCACACCGGCGAGGATACTGATTTTGTTCTTAACCGTGCACCATACAATCAAGCGAGAATCCTTGTTTGTACCGGGAAAAACTTCGGGTGTGGGAGCTCTCGTGAGCATGCACCATGGAGTCTGTAAGTCTTTCGTAATAGAAGTCCGAAGACTCATCGTTAACGTCATTTATACATAGTAACGATTTTGGTATTCGATGCATCATTGCCCCCAGTTTCGCTGACATCTTCCGAAGCAATGCCATGCAGAATGGTATGCTTCCCGTTGTACTTCCCCATGCAGATTGCCGAGCGTTGGCAGAAGACGCTGAGGCTGGGCTAGAACTTGAGGTCGATTTGGAGAAAGAGGAAGTTAGGCGTCTAAATGGCGAGGCCGCGATACCATTTTCTACGGATCCCTTCCGACGTCACTGTCTGTTGAACGGCTTGGACGACATAGCACTTACCTTGCAAAAGGAGGCGTCTATTGGGATATTCGAGAAGAGAAGAAGTGAGGTCTGGCCATGGTTGGATGGGTTTGGGTACGAAACAGGCAAGATTCCTGTTTCGGGGGTGCAGAAGAGTAAGAAGATGGATTGGTGAGCGCGTCGACGAGCATCTAGATACATGTATACATGTAAGATCCAGAAAGAATACAAGCAAGTAGTGTTACTTGGCCCAGCCATTATGCATTATGAGCCATACAGCCGGTCAGCGCATGCCACTGCCAACGCCACTTTTGATCCCTAACCACTTCAATCATTTCGTTCCTTCGCCATGGCGCCAAGTGTGACCATCCAGGACACAGATAAAATTCGCAATGTCCTCGAGCACTCACAGCTCAAGGAAAATATTCCCAAGCCTGTCCCGAACAAAGACCGCTCATCTCCCAAACGTATTGCCACTCAACCTAAAAATTTTCAACTACCTCAGCAGAAGAAGATATCTCGGCGGTCCAGCAAGCCTATCATCAATTGGTTCCAGCGAAAATTGGCTGCTACTGTGAAACCAAAGAGATCCACTGACGGTGTGTCGTGTGGTGACGGCCGAGGGAAGAAGGCTCATGTTGTACCTACAGCTGCTATACGGACATCAAATCGCGTTGCCTCCTCGCCACTGCCCCTTACTGGACCCACTCAAAGAAACGGTGGAAAGCAACAACACAAATTGGAAAACATGACAATTGCTAGGCGCAAAACTATTTCTCTGAATGGGGACGATGACGGGAGGGATTTTTCGGCCCATACTGGTGATGGGTCATCGGATGGATCGTCACTCGCTCGGGATTCGACATGGTCACCAACAAGTGCCTTGGAAGCAGACGAGGATGCTTCTCTTCGACCAATACCGCCCAGCGCTCCACCGTCCCCCTCCCCATCACGCTCATCCTCTTCATATTTATCGGATCCTCGTACCTTCAGGAGTATGGCCGCTAGCACGAAGCCTACCACCTTGCTCAGCGTTGACTTAACTCCAAACGGCGTGGCTCATATTGCGCAGGTCCCCGTGGCCCGTATCTCGCCCCACATACGGACATCATCCACAAACACGACACCCGGTTTAATAGGAAGTGGAACCTCGGTAACGTTCTCAGCCCTCCCTCCGTCACCCCAGTCTTCCCGCCCATCTTCCTTGCGGAATCCTGCCAGTATAAATTCATCGAACCCCAGCTCTCAACAGACGACACCCCAAGTCAATGGTCCCATTTCATCTGTACAGGCACCCCTGCACACTACTCATCATCCACGGAATAACCCTCGACCATCTTCTCCACCCTTGGATAACGCATCCATGTTGACGCTCGCGTCGTCTGCGTTCGCGATGCCCGGTTCTCGAGTTGGTGTCGCACTAGGATGGAGTTCTTCGGCTCCTTCAGCTATTGGCTGGGATGATTCATTATCGCATTTCGGTGGAAGCGTAGCAGGAGATGGATACCCGGATGCCGAGAGTACAAGTCAATTTGTCATGGGGGATGATGACCGGCTTGAGGAGCGGGACGTGGATGCCAGTGTGAGGGCCTTGAGGCCTAGAAGTTCGAGAAGGGGAAGTTGGGGTAGCGAGGCAAGCGGATGGAGCGCGAGGGTCCAGGGCTTAGGAACTCCGTCTTTGGCCAGGGACAGGAGTCTGTGGACTACAAATAGTGTTCGCACTGGTGGACAGTTTACTGCAGACAACGAGACGGGCGAGCAATCGACAGACAACAATGAAAGGAGTGAGGAACCTTCATGTTCAGATGCTTACCCTGCGGCGTCAAGTCCTCGTATTGTGGAAGTCGGAGAAGATGTCCCCCATCCACAGTCGTCTACTATTTGTGAACCCGAGCCGACACCACGGAAAGTCGACATCCCAGAAATGATGCTGGCGCCGCCAGTGCTTCCGGAAGGGACGCACTCCACGGATACGGTGGCATTGACAACACCCAGCAATCAATTGGCCCAAGATCACGACCCCACGAGATTGCAGGAGAGAGTAGACCATGAGCACCTTACCTCACCAGATAGAGAGATATGGTATTCGGTACCCTCAACGCCTTTGATTTCCGGTCGTTCGGATTGAATCCAGCCCCATATGTTCCTGGTTTCTTGATATTCCTAAAGAAATTGTTCCTTTTCGTTGAGGTAATAATATGTGTTACATACTTTACTTATGTTAAACATATTTGCTTGCCTATAGGCCCCCCGATTTCCTGATGCGGCCGCCCTCTGTAGGTATTTCCGTCAGGTACTTCCCAGCACCCCGCAATAATGACTGTCCATCACTGATGCCTCGCGTGTTGCTAACCTGGGATCCTATTCATCATATGTCCTGACATCTTTGAATGCAATACCAGTTGAGGTGCCGGCAAGGTCTGGGCTCGGGACTGATACTAGGAAGAAACCGACGAGTGGTTCAAATTTCTGATGTAGTATACAATTCTGATCCCGATTGACAAACAGAACTCGATGGTAGATAATAAAATCATTCGGATAGTCCGGAAAAATGCTCATAAAATGAAAGTCAACGGGATAGTTTTACAATTGCGTCTCATTGCTATCACCATCCCTGGGCATAACCTTGTTTCGGTGGCAACCATTGAGCCTGATCATTGATTTGAGGCGGACCAGGGTAGTACGACTGTGGCTGATTTGCTTGGTGCGGAGGGGGTGGCGGCGGGGGCGGTGGCGGCTGGTTATATTGAGAGGGGTCAGGTGGTGGTGGTGGAGGCGGAATTAGTTGATATACAGGCTGCTGTTGTTGGTGGATAACGGGCGGTTGGGGTAAATTTGGACGCCCTAAAGGAGACGTAGAATGAAACTGCGAAGGCGGTGGAGGCGGCGGTGGCGGGGGACCAGGGTTAGCATGTTGCTGGGCATTCATCACGTAAGGCTGAGGCGTCGGATTTGAAAGTGGAGGTGGAGGCGGAGGCGGAGGGGGCACATATGGAGTTGCGGGAAATATGACACTGCCTGGTTGTGTTGGGCTGTACGTGCCTAATTGCTGCTGCGAACTTGTTGACAGCGACAGCGGGTACGAAGCCTGACTCTGCACTTGCCCATAACTTTGCGGTTGCTGCGGAAGAGGCCTCGAATTCGGCCCCAAGTTGGATGAGTGCGTGTTATTCTGCGGTGGAATGTTATCGTGGGGAGGAGACGGCGTCGTTGCCGTGTATCCATGATAAGACTGTGGAGGAGCAGAATGGGAAGGAGGTGGGACCATTAATGGTGGCTGAGAAGTTGTATATTGTTGCGGAGGAGCTGTGGCAGATGGCTGTGATGGATATTGGGGATATTGATATGCTTGCGATAAAGAGAATGATTGATGTTGAAGTTGGTGAAAGGGCGCCGAAGACGAAGCTGGTAAACCGGGATTGAAACCTAAGGGTGCAGGAGTCTGAACAGGGGGAGGTGCAAATCTCTGGTCAAAATAGGATGAATTGTAACCCATCGGTGCTGGCGTGTGGGTTTGTGGCGGAACAAAGCCAGATGGATCAGAAGGGTGCGCTGGCAGAGGCACGAAACCGGTGGTCTGGTTCGATAGAGGCACGAAGCCTGAGGAGGAAGGGGGCATACTATATCTTGCACCACGTAACGATGGCTGATGAGAGCCATATGGCATGGACGGAGAAGAGTCATATGGAGGCTGATAGCTCGGCTGTGCAGAATATGAAGAATGGCGAGAACCAGAGATACGGTCTCCAAGAGTAGGTGAAGGCCCTGTGGGTGTGATCGGCCGATCATACGGGTACGTCGATCCACCCTCCGAGTAGTTCTGCTCGAATCCCGGAGAAGGATGTGTTGGCCAGGTCGAAAATCCTGAAGGTCGGGGTGTATACCCTCCGTTTGGTGGCTTTGTGGCTGCGTTCAATTCATAGCTGAAAATAAAACACGCGGAACTCACGGGAAAACTGTCCCTCCGTCGATGTTCAGATACTTCTAATTCCCCGAAATCATTTGCAATCCGATCGACAGGGGAGTGTCCGCTCCTATGCTCGTACGGTGGCACATAGAGATCGGGCTTGGAGGAAGTCGTGGATGTCCTCAATGACGATGGGAGAGAATCATAACGCTCGTGGAGACTACTGTTAGAGACTATTCTCGATGATTGACCACCACGTCCGCTTAGCAGAGACGAAGGCAGCTCCGTTGTTGTGGCAAGGAATTCACCAGGGCCTGCATACTCTTGGTTGATCTTGGAAGGATTCGGGGCTGTCTTCTTCGGCGGAGGCGTTTCCTATGTTATGAAATGTAAGTAGTGGCCGATGTCAGCCCACAATGTACTAACATTAGACCAGAATGTCAGTTCGAGGTAAACTTCGCCGCAGTACTTCTCCTTATTCATCAACGTAAACCACTCTGATATTAAGGAATCAAAAGGCGGTCCAGAAAAGCGAAGTAGTGCAGCGAGCTCACCGTCGGTCTCTCCTTTGGTAAGTACCTCTGTTAAATCGACTATTGTCTCGCCAATCAGATCAGGTTCTCTTGGATCATCGGCGTAGCACGAAAGCCCCATGCCCTTTCCCCCTTTGATCTTCTTGATCTTGTCATTCTTAACATTCTTGGGCGGTGGAGGTGGCGGACTGTCATTTCCGTTTGCCGTCCTGGCTAACTCGTCCTCGGTATCTTCCAGTAGTGTGAACCGAACCTCTTCATCCCATTCAGGATGCTGGCCGCCACGTTTAATAGCCTTTGTCCTTCGTTTCTCGCCGTTCATAATCACAGAGCAATATGGATCCTGTTTTCCTATATGCCTTTTATTAGGCAGATTTTTCTGTTCCAATTTGGTTAAATAAGAAGATGACTAGACATGGCAAGACATACGGCTTTCAAGATGACGACGATGAGCGTCCCAATTTCGCGAGGAGTGGAAGACATCGCCAGTACGAGTGGCCTCAGGAAAGGGATATTTATATTTTTCACATAAAGATGGCCAAATATTACAATGCTCGCTTGCGAATTTTATTGGACCCTTCCCTTGAAAATAAGCATTTCAGCGAAGTGCTAATTAATTGAACTAGATTCACATTTATTATAATTGCAGCAAAATACATAAGATGATCCACAAGATTGATATAAGATTGGTATAGTATGCTATCTAGAGGAAACATGCAACTGACGATGAAAAGATGAAATGCTCAAGGGAGAAAACAAGCGTTCAGAAGTCCTCGTCAATACAACTAGAGTCAAATCGTCACTATCATAAACGTGACAGAACAATGGGGAGACTTACAAGGTCTTACTTGACGATGTG
>QLPF01004475.1:1175-29755 GCA_003314045.1 Hygrophorus pudorinus | reverse complement strand
CACAAGCTGGCTGACACAGCTGCAGCTTGAGCTGGCTATTTTCACAAATTTTCATCAGCCACAGCTGACAGTCAACTAAGTTGGCTGAAATTCAGCTAAGCCAGCAATAAGCTGATTCAAAGCACCTTAATGTAGGTTGGAAAGGTATATATTCAAACAGTATCTTCATCTTCCACATCTCCTAGTACTTCCATTAACCTATCAAACAACTCATTGGAATCTTCACCAAGATACTCTGCCAACATATCACCATCTGAACAGTTGCGTTCAACTCCCTTTATAACTGTATATATTCAATGTAAATAGTGTTTAGTATAATATTAAATGGTAATAAATAAGTTACTTAGCTTGGTTGGCCCGCGGTTACCGCTGTCTCGAGCGGGTGGTGGTGTCTTGAGGTGGGTGGCTGAGTTCAAACTCAGTGGCTGAGGCTGAGTGTGCGCGAAAATTACACACCCATGGCTTCAACAAAATACAAAAATCAGTTAGCAGCCACAAAAATTGGCTACTAATGAGTATTATAACTACAATACTATCTACCTGTATGTACCAGCTTAGCTGCCAGCTGCCAGCTGCCCAAATGAGGGCAGCCATAGCCACAGCTGGTTCCCAGCCTTAGCCAGCCGGTGACCGGCTTGACTTATTTTCGGCTCGGCTGGCAGCCTCAGCTGGATCAACACTAGGTTGGCCGGTGATGCAGCCTTCTTGTTCATGTGTGAGAGGGCCAAAAAGGAGGTGGTGGAGGCCGGTGGGTGAGGTGGGTGACACAGCTGGTCTTGCGTTTGACATGAGACGGCATGGGTGGTGGGGGTAAATGGTGGTGGTGGGCACGGCTGTGTTGGTGTGGGGGCAAGGTAGGTGTTGGGGGTTGAATGCAACTATTTCACATTCAACCCACATTATTACTCTACAAAATCAATACATATCATTATTAGTATGCATTTGTAGAGTAATAAATATGGTTACTCACCTTGATCACCTGCAGTTGCCACTGTCTTGAGCAGTTGGTGGAGTCTTGAGGTGGGTGGCTGGCAAAAACAAACACACCCATGGGCTGAACAAATTGCAAAACTCACCCGGCAGCCTGGCAAATTGCATAATAAATAATATTATAAGTAAAATAGTATGTACTGTAAGTACTGGCTTAGCTGCCAGCTGCCGGCTGTACCTAGAGGACCAGCTGTAGCCGCAGTCGGTGCCCAGCTGCCAGCCAGCCGGGCACTGACTGGCTTATTTTTGGCTCGACTGCTGGCTTCAAGCCGCTGGCAGCTGGAGCTGGACCAACACTAGTGCCATGGAAGGAGAGGTCTTGGACTGCACAGAGTTTGCTGGTGTTGAATAATATGGCCTGATTGATACAATAAATAGTGCCCATGACTCATCTTATGTTTAGCCAGTTCCATTAGGATAGATTGCGCAGTAGACACAGCTTTGTGCAGCAGCACAGCTCCATAGCACTACCCCCACCTCTCATATATATAGTGTAGTAGAGAGCTAAGTAACACTATCGGAATACACAGTACATATCTGGTTAACTACCATTGTGTCTAAGCTACTTGGATCGCTCTACTCGACAACTACTAACCACAGTCAGATACCCTGCATTCCAGTCAAACTCTGTTTATCCAACAGCCAGGTGAACTGGCTTTGTCGACACCGCCAAAAGGCGAGGTGTGAAAGGGTTTGCCGAAGAAAATTTCCATGCTATTTCTCATGAACGAGCCAGACATGTGTCCTTTGTCGACTTCACTGATGTAGTACTCTTGCAAGAAAATTAAGTGGTCGGGCTTGGTCATGTGGTTGGGCAGTGTAAATGTATGCATGAGGGGTTCAAAGTTTCCCATCTTAAAACCATATGTAAGACTGTCAAGAAGGTTCAGATACTTATTGTGAAGGTTGAAAAGGTCCATGTAATGGCGGAACACGCTGACTTTGTAAGGTGTCAGGATTTTGTTGAGTTCTGGGTTGGATGACAGAAGTGGCGAGACGGAGTGAGTGCGAATGTCAAAGCTTTTGGGGGGCTGGGAAGGAGGGGTGGCAAGAAGAGGAATTGGTGCAACGATAGACAGATTAGAGGCATTTTCGGAAACTGGCAGCATGTGATTTGTTGCCGCACAGGGAGCATGTGTGGAGGTGTCAACAATTGTCTGGGTTTCAGCAGCCTTTGGGATTGAGGTTCCAGGAGAAACAGAAGGGTCGGTGGGATGACTCATCGACGAGCTTACCATTGTCCCAGATGGAGGTGGGTTTGTTCTTTTTGCTACCGATGGTGGTAGCTTTGCACAAATCGGCCCTATGACCGTCTTCCCCGCAACGCAGGCAGCAAGGGACTCGCAGGGATTTGGAGTCCTTGCTGTCATGGAAGGACGAGTTGTTTGAGCCCTGTTGGTCACAGTCATAGGGGTTGAATCTGCTGCTGCTGCAATCAGTGTCTTTTCTGGATGAGGAAGAGCCTGACATGCACTGCAGACTGTCCGAAACCTGCTTGCACATGACAATTAGTTTGGTTTCTTGCAGGTGTTGTGTTAGGGCGTCGCTAATAGTGTCCCTACAAATAGTAAGAGTTGTGTATTTGTGTAAGAGTTGGTTCGTAAGAACCGAGGATGATGTATAAGGTGAGAGATGAGAGTGGTGGTGAGTTCTGAAGACTGAAGGGTATGCGCTTTAGCGGTAATCCCAAGAGATTCGAGCTGGGGTTTCCAGTCGAACTCTGGTGCTTTTATAGGTTTGTATGACTAATACAAAGAATAGTATGGAATGCTATAGAAGGGGACACGTAAGCCCTGGTCCGTGCATCCCGTTGGGATGATGTAACTATGTATGAGTAATCCGTCGGAACGATGAGTAAGCCGTCGGGATGACATATGAAACAATGAGTAAGCATCGGATGATAGTAAGCGTATATGAGTAATCCGGATGCGTATAGTGAAGGAATATAGAGAAAAGGTAAAGGAAAAGGTAAATGAATTGACGTATCATGACATGTTGCAAGTAGTCTGGACTGTCAAAAGCTTTGTGGGTATGTGTGTACCGGTGGCGGATATTGATGTCGAAGAGGAGGATGGGTTCGTAGTCTTTGGAGAAATTGTTGAGACAGCTTATGAAGTCGTAGTGACTCTATATCTTTTCTAAGATCTTGGGTGTGCATACATGCCGATATATAGATAGCATGTTGGCCCAGGCCTTGTGAAACTTGGTGATTGGGAGTTCACACTTGTCTGGGTAAGCAGAGACATCCAGCAGGGTTCTCTTTTTACTGTTATTAATGATGTCGACAATGATCTTCATCTTGACCGCGGAGGGGTCTGTGTGGAAATACTCTATCATCTCAGAGGTAGTCATTGTCAGCAGTACATGGATATTGCACGCAAAGAGATTGTAAATCACATCTGGGATTTTGAATTTTCTTCCCATGGGGTCACAAGGTTTTTTGTCTTCCTCTGTGAAAAGGATTCTGTCGTGCGACTGTTGCTGAGGCAGTGCTGAGGCAGCTGGGGTTGTTGTTGTACTGCTGCTCATGAGATTACCAAGGAAGGCTGGGGCTATCCTCATCATCCTGACGAACTGTCCAGGTGACATTGCATGGATTTTCCTGAACAAGGACACCATCTTGGACGACTTAGGTGTGAGATCTCCAGAGGGCTCGGTGTGTGCCTCATCTGGGAAATTGTTAACAATCAGTATATCTTCATTGTCTTCAACTGGTGAGGTATTTGATGAAATTCTCCTGGCCTCTCTAATCTGGTTGTGCACTTTGTGCACCTCATTCTCTCTCTCCGCTTCAGCTTTGTTTGTTGGTTTTGTCATAGGTATTTGATTCATGCCCGGTGGTATGGTACCCTGTGATGTGAACCTCACAGAGAAGGATCCGGAACGATTGTGATTTATTGCCTCAGTACTTTTGCCTGCAACACCAGTAGGTATATTATCTGTTGTCGTGATGGAGGGATCAGAGTGGTGATGTGTCGGTAAAATTACCCTTAGTGCAAAACTTATAATAAGCGAGTGAAGTGCAAGGCTGAAAGAGGTAAGGTCACTGTGCAAACTTGTGTCACTTGCTTAGTAAGCACACATTTTTACTAGTGACGAGTGTTGCTCTTCTCGGTGAAAATAACAATGTTCTCAAACAATTCATATACATTACAATTGCAGCTCAGAAAGTGAAATACTGATTGTATGATTGTAAGGCCAGTTATAGCATTACAGATGGTTAGCAGTCTGCTAACCAATTGTCAACTCTGCCTGGATATACCAGGGTCCCCCCAATTTCCTGACAGAATCCATCTTAGATCTGTATGTTAAGGTCATGAACAGGTCTGATAATCTGTGCTCAAGAAGATCATCAGACAAAACCAACCATTATTTTATCATTAATCTATCAAGGTCATCTTTGAATATTTGATGGTCCCACAGAAGGGTTTCCTTCATTGTTTGAGTGCTGTAAAATTGTCAGAGCCTAATTGATGAAATCCATGATAAATGAACCTTGTTGGGTTTGTTGGACTTGGGAATGAAGATATTTGGGCCATGCTTCTGGCGTTTGATTGATGGGACACGAGGCTTCTGGTTTTCGGTAGACAGAGGGGCCATAGGCTGAGATTGTAGTGTGTCGTCACGATCAGAGATTCGCCTCTTTTTACCCACAGCTTCTTCGGAGTTCAGTTGCAAGGGAACATCTTTACCAGATGTGCCTTGCTGAGTCTCAGGGAGGATTGCTTTGGGGTCAGTAGACAATGTGCCTCGGTCAACGGCGGCCTTCAAGTCACGAGGAGTGGACAAGTTGGCTGGTATAGCCTGTGATAATTGAAGCTTCCTATGCCTTTGCGGCAACAACACACGAGTTACTGCTGTTGATGCAGACATAAAATATGTGGCGTCTGTCTGCAAAAAAGGTCACTAGTCGTGTTGCACACGAAGAAACCCAGCTTACGTCTGTCAAGAACGACCTTGACTGGGCGTCAAGTACAATTGTTCGCCAGTTCCTGTCACTGCGTTCGAGTGTTGGTGCATTGCCCAGAATGAAAAGTGATGACCTCGCACGAGTCAGGGCGACGTTCATCCTCCGTGTATCTAGACAGTGATCAGTCAAAGCGATAGGCCAAATCGTTATCCGCCATTACCTGACAAGAATCCCACGTTCTGCAGGCCAGGACCTGCTCGTACGCAAGAAAGTATGACCACGTCTTTCTCCTGTCCCTGGAAGCCATCGACGGTATTGAAATCCACTTTCTCCACTATGTCCTGACCAAAGCGCTGCTGAAAAGTACGACGTAGTTCCTGAATCTGTGCGTTGTACATGGAGACAACGCCAACCCTGAAGTCAAAATCTATAGTGGAGAATTCTTGGCGAAGACGGTTATATAGGGCGACAGCAACCTGGCATTCGGCCTTGTTTTTGAGTGAATGGCCATTACCCTCTTCTTCTTGACCACGAGACACGTTGAAAAATCGGTAGGTACCAAACATCGTATGCGAATGCCACATTTGTTTGGTTTTTGTAGCCATGTCTGGTCCATCTCGAAGCCGTCCTTCATAAAACAGACGGCTTGGCAGTTGACTGATGTCTGGGTGCATACGATATTGAATGCTAAAAGCGATCAACAGACGAAAGCAACTAGAGGTGACTCGCCAACCTTAGGAGGTGTACAGCGTCGGGTCGTTGTCTTTGAAGACGAACGAAAAGTGACTGATTGTATTGATACTTGGAAGCCTGGAAAGTAGCAGGATGTCATCATGTGCCTAAGATCTGACAGCGACTGCTGACCTCCTGAGACAAGACCGTCGGAGGAAGCTGCTGAGGATCTGGCAGTGATACTTAAGGCCGCCGAGTTGTATAACAAGCATAAGCAACCTACCGCCAACCATGATGCAACGTTTGCATCGATACTTGAGAGGTATTAACGAGCTGAGTTCAATGGCTTGGGCTGCCTCGTCGATGACAACCATCTCGAAGTCAAAGTGTTCGAGGCTCTCGTGACCGGCACCAGACAAAGTACTGCAGATTACGTCGGCTTCATAAAGAACTTCCGCTCGAAATTTCCGACGCGTGGCGTCCAGACTGCGTGCGTCAGACTTCTGTTTGTCTTTTACCCGATCGAATTGTTGAGTCAAAGTCATTCGCCTCGCATTCAGTCTTCTGATTTCATCCTCGAGTGCCAGCGTCCGTACCGCGTTATCGTGTATACTTGATAGCTCCTCCAGCTTCTGTTGTTTCGCACGCTTGACCGTTTCGATTTCCCCGCGCAACACCGCGATGTCGTTACTCGCTTCTTTAAAGGTAAGATTAGAGTTAGAGTCCGAGTTCAACTTTTGCTCAACTAGAAAATCTAGCGAGATGCACTTGACACTGGTGTTGATTGTCTTATCCGCTCCGATTCGAACGACTTTCATGGCCCGTCCATCAGAGCCGCATACCCCGTCTTTGATTCGGTGAGCTACTTCATCAATTGCTGCGTTACTGGGCGCGCATACAAGCAATTTTTTCGGTGGTAATTTGTCCATCGGCACAGTGGTTCGCCCTACATTGATAACGGTGGCGGGACGCGGTCGCTTTGACAGAAACGCTGTGACTAGTCCACATATGGTCGCAGTTTTACCCGTGCCGGGAGGTCTAAAATCCTGTTGAATATTTGCTGGGACTGTATTATATGAGCTCACCCTTGAATTAATGCAAAGCCGTCTGTTTGGAGAGAAGACAAAATCGCCATTGCTTGCGGCTCATTAACATTATAGGCGACCATAGCTTGTTTTATGTCTTTCGGATCAATGTTGGCAATCTTGGGTAGCTGGGGTCGCAGGACACTTTCAAAGAGGTCGTAATATGGCAATGCCACGAGGGCAGCATATTCACGATGTAAGGTACTTAGACTGACAAGAGATAAATCGTCAAGTTGTACTATTCGATAGTCAGTCATACTCACCTGAAAACTTTACTGAGTCGCCAGCTGGTGTTCATTTGCAAGCCCGGTTCGGCGTTACCATCGCGAAGATAACACCGAAAGCTAGCTTGTATACCCCATGGCATGGCCTTGTAGCTGTTCGTTTTCCCAAGTACGGATTTTTTGCCGTCGAGATGCCTGAACATCACAACATCTGTCTCGGCAAGATACCAATCCTTTTGAACACTGTCGGATATTAATATATCCACGTCGACCCAGTCATCCGTGTACTGTCTTGAAGTGACTTTGCACAGATAGGTGTCTTGAATCTGCTCTTTTGATCGCACGATCTGCGACCAACATTCCAATAACAAGAGAGGTTTGAATACTTTGAGGTACTGGTGATGGTCAGAAAACTGATCAGGGACCCGGATCAATGGTGGTTCAGCCTCGATTGACGGTGGCTCAGAGCCCTCGTGGTCATAATTCCAAGAAAGGAGTGCTCGATGAAGGCCAGATATGTCAGGCTTGAGTCGAAGGGCCGTTTTTCGAGCATGATCACGGCGGTCGAGTCGATCCTGCATAGCATTTCTGCCATGAGTTGGGACGTCAAGCAGCTTGACTTGTCGACGTTCAGCGGGCTTCTTTATTTGTGGTGAACGTTGAAATTTCCCGAGAGCCGCCAACCCCCCTCCCTGTGACTCTTCGTCCTCTTCTTCGCTTTCTGATGCGCTGGAAGGTGCCTCCTGAGCCTGAACTTTGGCCTTTATGGCTTCATTCTTTTGACTGCGACTAACGGTAGGCGGTATCGTGGAAGGATATATTTTATGGTGTTTTCGAAGCGATGGCAAAGAGAATTCAGCATCGAGCTTTGGCTGATCCCGATCGGTGATGAAACGAGAGGCGGAGACTTTGGATGTTGAGGGAGCAGGCATTTGAAGGTTGACCGTCAGGTTATTTGCTGCAGGGGATTCAAGTGACTCCGTCGTGGTGAGTGGGACCGACTTAATCTTGGACTTCTTGGAAACTTGCTCATCCTTGTGGTCTCTCTTTTGTGAAGCCGTCGTATGAGATATGATTTGAATTTCATCGTCTGAGTCGAATGAGGCGAGGGCGCCTTCCAGTTTTGACAGCCTCGTAGAGTCCAAGCGAGTCTGGGGTCGGGTGGGGTCATTCTTCCTTGCATCGTCGATGTGTCGGTTGAGTTTCGCCATTCCGGCTGGGGAAGGAGGTATACGAGACTCTCGGAAACAATCCAGGAGTGACTGAAGTAGAGAAAACGATTGGTGCAATAGCTCTTCATCGGTAAGACGTAACCATCGAGCCAATTCGGGCAAAACATCTTGCAGGTCGTCCACCATGTTTTTCCCCACCCGAGATAATTTCCTTGTATTCACCGCCAGCAGCGACGATGGCTGTTTAAAGCTAGTGTCAGCTGCAGTCTCAATGACGCGGCGCTGAGCCAACATGTCCCTCCCGAATATGAGAGCATCCCGCATCCATACAATCATGTCCTCGTTTTCAAAATACGTCGACCATAATGGAGTCCGTTTGAAGATGACCGTGATGCATTTGCTCATTAAATGCCACAACCTGGGTAACTGAGCCGACGGACCAAACTTCTCTGAAGACTTGAAGAACTGGGCGCTGTGCAGAAGTCCATCGTGGCTCGTGCATAGCACCTCGATGATATCTGTTAAGCATCGTACAAGCGATTTTGACAAACTGCACGCCTCAGGAATGACTGGTGCATACTGAATGAACGAGTCAAGGAAGTCGAAGATCCCCTCGAAGGCCGCACCAGGTAGATTCTCAAGAAGGGCGCGGAAACAATCGAGACGCACATCAACATCGAAGGCCTGGCCAACCAAAGTCTGGGCCGCAGACTGTATATCTTCGACGGGCGAAAGCATAAGTACCATAATATCTTTAACTACGCCTGGTCTGCGCAGCAGGTCGAGTAGTGACGACGAAAGGTTGTAGTTGGCGTACTTGGATAAAGCTTCAAGAAAGCCACCGCGAACGGCAACTAGGGAATCGTTGACTCCGTCCAGCGCTGGGTCAAGGTGTTCAAAAGCCTTTCGAGATAGGTTCGAATGACCAGATGGACTGAATGCTTTCTTGTTTAAGTTGTCCAAATGAGCAGACCGTGCAACGATTTCAATAATCATTGCGATGCCATCAGCATCATTCGTGTGCATGGTATTGTACACCTTCTTCCATAATGGCTCCCGAATAGCTAGCACAAGGACATGCGTGTCACGACCGGCAAGAAGTTTGCACAATTTAATAATTGCAGCAGATATATCCTGTATGTCTTTGACCAATGCACTCGCAACAAGTTCACGAGCATAATTCCGAGCATCGGCCCATTGTGAATCATTGTAGGAACGCGAGAAGGCGACGGCGACGAACGTGTCTGCGTGGATATCAAGTACGCTCGACACGGCTGCGTGATGCATCGACATGTCATCAGCTTGAGACTTGCGAAGAGCTGATGATAATAGCTGAATGTATAATCGTTTTGAATATGATATCTAGAAACACGAGCAGATCAACTTACACGAAGAGCAGCAACCATCACGACAGGTCGTGCTTCCCGGAATCGTTCATGTTGCAACTCCTCGCACATGAAATCAATTATCTTTGCAAGTACTTCGCCATAAACGGCGAGCCTGCTGATTGTATGCAGATACTCTGAAAACCAAGCAAGTATCCATCGTTCGCCAGCGGGTTCGACTTGAAGCAAAAGGGCAGGATAGGAAGGATTGTCCTTCACGGCGTCAAACACGATCTGCGGATACTCCGGCCCTTCACCTTGCCAAAAATCGGCACCCACACGCTTCAACAGAAAAACAAGACACCACAAGATGTCCACAAAATCTGTTCATGAGGTATTCAACATGTAAGCGACAGAACAAGGAGCGGAAGTGAAATGTCACTGACGAGGTCCCGTGTCGTGCAAATGTCCAGTGACAATCCGACAAAGCTCAACATTATGGTGTTTGTTCGAAGTGAGCAATTCGGGTGGTATGAATCGTAGAATCGCGCGCAATCCTGCCCACAAGTCGGCAGCATTTGACGCGAAGAGAGAGTTCGTTGCGCCATGGATGACGTCGCCATTGAACAACACAGCCGGGCGAGATTTAGCAGAACCACAACTCGTTGACGCCAAAGAATAGGCAGCAGCATCTAATACAACCCTGTACGGACCGATGAATCTGTCGGGAGGGATTGGGACCATTTTACATTTTGAACCTTGTACCTTTGCCCATTGTCTGGTTTCAGGACTCTTTCCCATCATCAAAACCAAAACACCAGCAGGGGGGATATCAGTTGGCCAGTCAGGGAAAGTGTCAGAAGGGAGACATGAATGAAAGACGGAAAGGATTCGTGGATCCCGAAGAAGAGATAAGTTAGATACCATGTGGTAAACAACCGCAGATGGAATAAGTGAAAGTGTTTGTTGGGGGGTGGAAACTGAAGGATCCAACGAGAATCCAGCTCTGGACAAGGCCGCCAGAACAATACCAAGCTCCCACTGATCGACGTTGGCAAAAAAGCCCTTCAACACCTCGTCTGAAAAGGCGCCAAAATACCTGAGAATTGCTGATTAATAATTGGCAAGCAAAAGTGAGGTAGAGGTAACTTGTATACGACTTACGTGGAAATCGAGGTGGACTTGGCCTCTCCAAGTCCTTTCACACACTGAGAACATCCATTCAGACATCTTTCAAACCTCTTCTTCCACGCGTCTACACGAGGGCTGCTGTAAGCAAACAGCCTGATCAGAAAAGTTGCTGCAGCAACAGTGACTGTATCAGCTTCATTGCAGAACCAGTGGTATCCACCGCCAGCGGACTGTGGAATACTCATTAAAAAGTCGTATATGGGAGCCAGAACGGTGGCATCAGAAGCACCCTCTGTATCCACGGGAACATCACGAAGAGTGATGAGGAGTTTTTCAATTTCGGTCCTGGCTTTTAGGGGTGCGGCCATGTGGGGATTTCCGAGAGCTGCGCGTCGGACGAAATTAAGAGGATGGTGTGCAATATAGAAATCTGGTACGAGTCGATGTCACGTTTTTGAAACTGAGTAAGTGCCCCTAAATGGAGCGCCAAGACGGTATTTAATTTTTCATTCAGTCTTCGAACATACACGAGTACTACTGCCACTGAAGGACATACGATCTCGCAAGCCATACCCACCAGGAGAACAATGGGTAACATGATGGAACGCGTCTGGAGGATGGATTAATGTTTGACGCTCGGCGCTTAGGCCTGAGTCGAATCTATATATATCATATGCGAACAGAAGTCGAGTCCTTCTTTGACAACGAGTGGACGTCTTGCTCTGGCAAATACAATACAAATCAACACTTTCAGGCAATAAACTAAATGTGTCTTACGAATCCCCCAAACATGCGATCTCAAATCAAGGAACTCTGCGAAGAAGTGTGAATATCAAACATGAGCATAAAACCGCGACGAACTGACCAACATGAAGGCCATCATATAGCTTCTTGACTTCCGCACGAACCCTAGATATATCCTCCTTAGCAGCGCAACTATCCTTCATTGCTTTCAAGTCCTTCTCGACGGCCTCGATTCTCCTAACATGTGCTGAAACCTGGCAGCGAGTTCAGATGACAGAAGAATCCTTAGGGATGGCACGCACTTTCTCGGTGCTGCGCTGTAATTCATCCACGCTTGCCTGTAACGCCGCTGAAGCAAGCTTATACTCGTCCAATAAATGGTATGCGGCAAAAGAGGTTGCCAGTGAAAAGCCAAACAAGAATCCAACGATACTAAGTAGTCAAGGAAACATTAGGTCGACTGACAACTTGAAGCACAGAAACTAAAAGTGACACGGACCCTCCACAAAAGCCACCTATCGGTCGTTTTTGAACATGCACAGTCCCAAGATCTGGAGTCGATTGCGAATTCCGCACGACACGAGATGTAGTGAGAAAACGCACGGGCCGTAATGCTGGTGCTCGCGTTGTCGAAGAACAGCGAAGTACCAGCGAGGTCATGTTGTGTAGTAAGCGGCAGTGACCGGTGACCAACGGTCGCAACTTGACTTGAGCTGCTTGACTTTTAGCCCTTTCTCATGTCTCCCAAACGCAAAATTGATAAAAATTCTGAGGGATCTTCACGCGAGAGGAAGAAGCAGAAAACGTTGGTTGCGCGCACAATCGCAGTCCAGTCTGTTTCGGATAACGAACATGCAATGGCGGAACCATCAAGGAGAACAACTGTTGACAGTAAGCGAGCATACTCCCTTTCATATTACAGCTTGAAATCGGGTCTTTTAGGTATGAAAGGCTTACCAAGTGTGATCGACGTGGAGAAGTTCGCAGAGGTGTGTCCCTTGCGGGGCATATCATATGACTTGTACATTTATTCTATGGATAGGCAAGAGCTTTTGAGATCGATGCCATGCAAAAGGCCATGAAGAGCGCAAGGTAAGACTAGAGAAGCTAGGACACGACAGTGATGTCAATTTCCACACTAGTGCGAGCTCAACTCAAAGAGCTTGGCAAGCACTCCCGCGACACCTCCGTCGCCGAGCAGCTAGTCACGATATTCGTCGTGTGCCCCTTCGTCTACGCGACAAAGCCCGGGCAGAGGCAAGTGGAGTGTTATTCGTTCATTGCCTATGATCTTACTTCCGTCCATATGCAAGATGGATCCCGTCCAACGGAAACCACTGGGACGTTCCATGCCCGAACGTGGTAAGGACAAACGAGTCGGTCGTACAGAGTCTTTCTTGAGACGGCAACGTGAGTCAATTGAGCAATTGTTACATAACGGAGACTTGAGACGCACGTTCAGGAACGAAGATATGGCTTGAAACTCACATCTGGCATGCGAAACGGATGCATATGGAGAATATGTGGGGCTTCAGGCTTGTGCGCTACTATATTCTTGACCGTCACATCCAATTGATTGCCATTTGATTAATCTCCCAGGCAGTGACACCGACTGAAAAGGTATTCCGGCCATCTCACCGAGCTTCGGTGCATGGTTCTATTATCCATGATGCGTCCTACTTCTCTATGATTGAACTCAAGGGTTTGGGGAAAATCATCAAAATATTACTGGAGATATGTTGTGATCCCCAAGGCCCAGGTCCAGCAGCAAAAAGGTATGTTATCTCATTGCCGAAGAATCAGACATATAATGAGGGCATCTTACACCTTGCTGCAGATTTTTGACTGGTGCCCGAATTCTCGAAACACATATTTATAAACCTGGATCCTACCCATTTGACCTTATCGCACCGATTACCATTATCTGGAAACCTGTTTGTGTTCCTCCGGAGTCGGGTTCAGGCAACGATGGCCAGGACGGTGCGCCGTTAACAAAAAATAAAGCCAAGGCGACAGCCACGAACGCTGACCGCTCTGCACAACCTCCACAAGAAGATCTTGATGCACCCCGCACAGTATGGATCCGTTCGCACCCTGCAGTATTTGATGAAGTCTTTGGTGCCCTTCAAACCTCCGCCTCTCTTGCACTTGATGCTGTCAAACACCCTACTAATGGCGACGAGAGCAAAGTTGTCGACATCGAATTGGCTGATTTGAGGGGACGTGTCAACATCTTCGAAATTATGGGCCCTAAGTCGAATCAAGTCATCAAAGGTGCGTTGACGCCGGTAGCTGAGGATAAGAGGGAGGAGTTCAAGAAGGTATGCAAATCTTGGATAGGAACGTGGAGTTACAACTTATAATTGTCGTGATGTAGTTCTGGTCGTCTCTGACGGACCTCCAAACATCTGGATCTTTACCCCGTGGCATGATCATCGGTTTCAAAGTCTATGATCCCAGACTAAAGTTTGTGAGATCTTCTGTTTTAATTTCATGTTTTCTGATCAACGACTCCTGGAGTAGATACCCTCCAAAGAATGCCCGGCCCCGAGTTGACACATCGGGAGCACTTTTACATCCCGTCATGACATTCCCGTCGTCCAATCTGGCTCAGAGCGAGATCTGGGATGAGCGCGACCTAAAGAAGCCGCGTTACAGAAAGAAAGATTTGGATGACAGAAGAGCCAAAGTTTGTATGCACTGCTTTCTTCTTTGATATAATCTTTTCAATCTCTGTCTCGGCCTTACCAGAATCTCATTCCGGGCACGGCTCTGAGTCCATTACGACAGGATGATCGTCTCCCTGTGATGTTGATCCAGCGCTCTCTCGAAGGCTCCACCATGGGCTCCGATGCTCAAGCCCTTCATGGCTGGGCAGTTGTCCTGCCGGCGGGCTGGTCGATGGCCTTCTTTTCTTCCTTGATAGCTACTGGAACGCGTGTCGGAGGCCAACGCGAGCGCCGGACTCAGGCGTTTGAAGCAGGTGTTCCATATTTTCCAAGTGATTATCCATTCACCAGTGCATATGACGCGCATGCAAATGTCAGGGAAGTGGAAGAGCAGGCACGGTGGGAAAGGAAACCGCCCGCCAAGAGGCCGAACTTTGAGAAGTTGGGGACGTGGAGTCCTTGGAAATCCGACTGGGGAATCGTGTTGGGTTTAGAGAGTGGAAGACGAGATGAAGGAGGCAAGGAAGGGTTTATCACGACGCAGCGAGATGATCCGTCACTTCTGGGCGACGAACCTGGCAGGAAACAGGTCCTACCGTGGTTGCTTCGGGGCCCAGAGGTGATGACCATCCTCGCCAATGCGAGTGTTTTGTTCAACCCGGCTCCTGGATTATTGGCTGAGATGAACAAATTGCGACTGAGGCGATTCCAGGATCCATTGCATGTCAATGTCGACGCAGAGCAACTATTGAATAGTGCACTCGTGACTGTGAGGCTAAATCTATGTGGACGGGGATTGCCAAAAGACCACGCCGTGATCTATGCTGTCGACGATGAGGAGGCGAGGAAATGGAATAAGACGATGGACTTGAAGGAGAAGCCTGCAAATAGTGCTGAAGTATTGGATGAAGTGGGCCTGGATGATATCTACGTGAGTCTACGACGTGGATGAAGTAGGATAAGACTGATAACGTCTTTCAAAGCTATCGGCCCTCCGTCCTTCTCGAGAATCAGTGATCGGCTACACTACTACGGGAAACTTCTCTCTTTCTCGTGGCGAAGGGTTTACAATTGGCACAGTCCCAGTCTCCCGAGTGCTCGAACTCCAGAAACAGGCACACCGGTCTGTTCCGTCGCTCGCTATTGTGCGGCCAACGTTGATGTTACTTACTTTACAGACTTCATGGTAATAGGGGTGTCAGCACATCGAAGTCGACACCTCTGCTTGTCAAAATACGTAACCAAGATGGTGACCGGTGCCGACCAGCAACTTTGCATGTCATCGTCGCATAGCGTCAGGTGATAACTTGTGCGCAATATGATGATAAATATGCAAGACTCTTCAACGGTTACAAAATGAGTACGCTCAGCAGGAAATACTTGCTCGAAAATCAGGAGACCAGACGGACTTGCCAAAACTACATTATTTTCCATTTGTCCACAGCAGCTTGAACCAATCTACCCATTTCTTCGCGTGCCTGCTTCTTTGCGCTGTCCGTGATGCCGACCAGCGCATCCAGAGAGCCGGGGGATGTCAGCAAGGGGTCGAATTCTAAGAGATGTCCGTCTGTGGTAGGAATGGCTACCATGGCCGACGCCGACGCAAAGGTAAGTGAGTCGGCGGGGGTGTGTGCCTTATGAAACTGTGAGGGCGGTTTGGGAGTTGCGTCTAATGACGGCGGCGAGTAACCATACGATTGTGCTTGTGGGTTTGAATGGGTAGTACTGCTTTGTGATGAGGCGTAAAGGCTCGTTGTTGAATTCGTTCGTGAGTGGAATCCCGCTGAGGTGAAAGAGGAAGGTTCGCGCCTGACGATGATGCTATTTGATCTCTTGGACATGGTCTCTTTGGGCTTCCCATTCGCCATGTCTGCCGTCCTGCCTTTGCCTTTGCCATTCCCATCATCAGCGTCGTCATTCTCGCCATTCGCCTCGGCAGCACTCCCTCCCTTAAACCACCGCATTCCAAGATCATATGGATTAGTAATGGGAGAGCCATTCAGACTAAGCATGCTTTCGTTCCGGCGAGGTAATCGAGCATTAGTAGGATATGCAGGTGTCTTCAGAGGCAAAGTAGGATTGAATGCAGCGCTAGATGGCGGTCGGGTAGGTTGGGAAGTATTAGATTTGGAGGCGGGTGGCTTAGATGGCGAGGCTGGCCTAGACGGTGGGCGGGGAAAACTGAAAGGTTGTCTGGATTTTTGGGGGCTTGGGGAGGATACAGCGGGCGGTATGCGGCCCATTGTCCGTGACTATACATGTCATAATGGTCAGATTTATGTGATAGGAGGAATGAATTCGTGGATGCTCACAGTGCCCGGCAATTTATTTGCCGCAAGAAGACGCGCCCGCTGGGCTGTGCCAGGTCCCGTTGATGAGCCGGGCTTTTTCTTTGGTGTGGCTTCCATTATTCGGGCTGGTGAGAAACATCAGTGATCAGGTGTAAGATATGCGCAAGTAAAAGGCTCACCACTTTTGACCGCTCTCTCCGTTTCCAGCGTGGTAGGCCCGCCTGACCCGGACGACTCCCCTTCAACGTCTTGACTAGCAAGCCACTTCCGTTTACGTGTACTCTTGTCAATTTCACCCGAACTTCCTTCTGCCAGACCCCCGAGCTTCTGTCTCTGTAGCCCTCTCAGAGCTGCCTGTACATCGCCATGATATGCCTGGAACTCGCGCAAGGTGATGCCGCGCACGAGTTTTGGGATACGAGATATCTGCCCCTCTTGATGAATGCGGAAGTTTTGTAGCGAGTCCGCCAGCCATGCCTCGAACTGACGCGTCTTGTGAGCAACTGTGTGTGTGTTCTTCAACCATCTTGTCATGAAAGAAGAAAAAAGGGCCGCAAAACATACCCTCGAGTTCAAGGTTCGCAAGAAGGTGCTGCTTTTCCTGTGCCGTATACTTCCTGTGCGAATCCATATCCTGGTTTATGGGGCACTGGTCATGTAAGTAAGAATTGAAGACTCGGAGCTTTACTATTAGTAGCTGAGGATTATGCTGCGACAGTCACGTGGGCGTGCTGTTTTCATTATTTTTATTTATTAGATTGTGGTACCACACACAACTGCAACTCCTTCAACTCAATGTCGTCCACACAAAAAGACATATTTATTGTCATCGGCGGTAGCGGTTTCCTTGGTCGACACATTGTTCAACAACTCCTGGCCCGAGGTGACACGGTCTCCGTTTTTGACATCGTTCAGCGATACCACGATGTCCCATTTTATTCTGGAGACATCAGTGAGGAGGGCCAGATCGCGTCAGCGCTTCAAAAGGTTTTTCCCCCACTCCATGCTTTCCATACCTTACCTCTAAGCACTTTGGTAGAGTGGTGCAACCTGCATAATCCATACTGCTTCTCCCCCGGCAGGTCTGAATGACCCTGCCCTTAACTGGAAAGTCAATGTCGACGGCACCAAAGCCATTATTTCGGCGGCGGTAGCAACAGGAGTGCGCAAGCTTGTTTATACTAGTTCTGCCGGTGTTGTGTTCAACGGCGCCAATATTATTGGGGTCGATGAGCGATTGCCATTTCCAGAAAAACATATGGATGCCTATAACGAGTCCAAGGCCAAAGCCGAAGAGGCTGTTTTGGCTGCTAATGGTCATGGGGGATTGTTGACCGTCGCTTTGAGGCCCGCTGGGATTTTCGGGTGAATACTTTCGTCTTGGTATTTTCAAGTATGCTGACCGCTCCTTTAGGCCTGGGGATCGTCAGGTGATGTCCGGTCTCTATAAAGTTTACGAAAGTGGCCAAACCCACTTCCAAATTGGCGACAACACCAACCTCTTCGACTGGACCTATGTTGGAAATATCGCACATGCTCATCTTCTCGCCGCAGACAAACTCGTCGCTCCCCCGCCAGAAAAACAAAACAATGTCGCACTGACAGAAGCCGAACGAGATACATTTGGTCATCCCCTCCCTTCCATCGATATTACAACTGGCTTTCACCGCGTCCCAACATCTGAAGCTCGTCCTCTGGGTCCATATGTGACCTTACCGGAAAATGCTGAAAAAATCAAAGCAAGGTTCAACTCCTCTGCTCATCCCCCATCGCCCTCTCGGCCCATCGTCCGTTCAAAGTACGATCCCCTCTCCGATACCGCCATCGCACGCACGAAGGCAATCACCGGGGCTTCGCCCCTCCAAGTTGCTGGCCAAGTATTCTTTATTACCAACGGCGAGCCTTGTTACTTTTGGGACTTTCCCAGGATAGTATGGGCCCGTCTCGATTCAGTGTTTCCTGAAGTAGCCAAAAGTCGTAAAAAGAGCCGTATAACACTGCCACGGACAATTGGTCTGGCGGCGGCCACAGGTGCCGAGTGGTTTGGCTGGCTTTCTGGGAAGGAGCCAACGTTCACGCGATTCAAAGTATCGTTTAGCTGTGCAACCAGGTGGCATAATATCGAAAAGGCCAGGAGGGTGCTGGGGTATGAGCCGGAGGTTGGCCTAGAAGAGGGTGTAAAGAGAATGGTCGATGTGAGTTATCTTCCGCAGGTCTTTTATCGCCATGCTGATGTGTGATCCTTTAGTGGTGGCAAGCGGAATATGCCTCAGGAAACCACAGACAAGCACACTGATAGTCCCCTCACCTGCGTTTGAGTACGTAGTATCTATAAGCTATATAACCCTGTATATACTGTCATGGACATAGTACTATTCGCTGGAATTTTCACTTCGAGTGGCGCTAGGGACGACATGTCCACTGCCTTACCTCCACCGACACTCTTCCCCACAATCACCCCTGCCTACCTTCTCTTCTTTCAATTCTCATCCTGGTACCCAGGATTTTCTCACCTGAGCATCAAATCAACAATAATTCGGCCGCTAACCCAAGACTTCTGCGAATACTTAAACTCGGACAGTGTTTTCGTTCCAGAGGGCTCTGAAAACTTGTTGGTCACATTGGATTCATCCTGATACGATTATGAATTTGACTTTGGCAGACCCGCTGAGAGCACACTTTCCGATGATGAGGATGATGACGACAACCGGGACGACGATGGAGAAGACCGGGGTCCACGGTTTTCGTTCCCGGAACTTGATGCGAAGATCAGGGAATTCATAAAAGAGTACGGTGCAGTCTTTCCAAAACTAAATTTCTCTTCGCCTAAGGCAAGTGCTCGACAATACCATCCATTCTTCGTTTCGTGCGGTGACATTTTACGCAGGACGCATCTTGGATACTGCCCTCATCGTCGCCCTTAAGATGCTCTTCCCCAGCGGATATCTACCTGCTCCTCAAATCCTCCGACTTCGTCTCACATGACCTGAGCCAGGAGGCTGTCTTTGACGGGTGCGATTCGTCCACCATTTCGGACCCTTGTGCAAGGACGTATGAGCTTGAGCTGGTGCTGCGGAAATGGTACCCCGTCGATAGGAGCAGAGAACTACGATGTTTCGTCCGACAAGAAATTCTGCTAGGTATATTTTTTTGCTTATTTACCTTCTGTCGAGCAGATTTAACGGGGAGCCAGGCATGTCGCAACGAGACCCCAATTATTACGAATATCTTAACGAGTCAAGCACGCAAGACAAGGTCACAGCAGCCGTCAAACAATTCTGGGAGACAAACATCAGGGGGAAATTTCCCACTGGGGACTGTAAGACGTTCGTAAATTATAACCTCCGGCTTTACTCATCTTGACAGACATATTCGACATCCTCCTCACTCGAGATCTCTCCCGTGCACATATCCTTGACTTCAATCCTTACGCACCTCGAACAGACCCCCTCCTGTTCTCCTACGATGACCTTCTGTACATCCTGACCGGAGACAGATCTACTATGCCACGACTAGCAGTCATTAATTCGCGCACGCATCCAGCGGTGACCAGCAATGCTCCAGCAAACCAACACAATATGATCCCGTTTGAAGCCCTGAGTTTCAGCAGTGGAAGAGGTATTCAGGAGTTTGCTGAGTTGTGGCAGGAGGAAATCAGGAAGAATCTGGAGGTGTAATTGAATCCATATACCCGACTTGTTCAGAAATCAACATGGTGTGAATACTCGTGATGTTATTTTCATAATGGTATTTTCGGTGTAGGACATGGTTCCTCTAAACTGCCGCACGGCGCAAAAAAAAAAACAAGATATATCTACTTGTCGACTTCGATACCTGAGTCACTAGCGCTGGCATCAGGGAAAACAGGTCGGGAGGCAGCAAGGCCGTAAGCGTTCTTGTAGAACACGACGCTGCCTTCGTCTTCGACGAACTATAAATGTGTTACTACGAATGTGGAAGAAAATGCCTGAACGATTACCTTGCACTCCTTAAAAACGCGGTACATTTCAGACCAACCTCCAGGAGCACCTTGTAGTTTGATGCCAGACCGCTCAAGTTTCATCCTCAAAGCATCAGAAGCCTCCCATCTGGTGGGTGAACAAAATATTTTTTCAGTGCTCACACAAGGGCTCCAAAGCATGCGCACTCACGCGTTATAGTGGGGTATTTTGCTGGAAACATGGTGGGCAACGTGGGTCTCAGATATACCATGGGTAGCATGTGCTCCGATCCAGCCCATGAGGCTACCGCAGTCACCAAGGAGGTTGCGGTCCAGGGTGGCCAAGGCACCGCGGGGGAAAGTGAACTCCGGAGCACGGTAGTGAGGAAGGAGAGGATCGGTATGTTGCAAGAAGGTAATCAGGACGAGCCAGTGGTTGACCCTGGTATGCGATGAACACCTGCGTTGGTATGCTGATGGATAAGAATGACGCACCAAAGATAGGGAACGATATAGAGCGTGAAAACCTCTGCAAGACCTTTGTAGTACGTCCATGTAACAAGAGAAGCCACCCAAATCAAAATGCCAATATCAGATAGAACAATCTGATCATGCTGATGGGGAGCGAACAAGATTGCGGTAGGGTTGAAGTCTAAGCACAAGTTGAGATCGCCAAAATTAAGGTATAAAAAGGTACCCACGATTCGTCCCCGGAGGATACCTCTTCTGACCAGAAGCATTTCTGGAAAGGTAGGTAAGCCACCCTCCGATCTAGTTGCCTCCGTTAATACGTCATGTTCGGAAGTAATCGATCAAAGACACGAAAAAAGGGGGCGGATGCTACGATGGATAAACTAACCAGGTAAGAGGCCGTGTGGAGAGTAGCTCCGATGGGCGAATCACCCAAAGCCTCCCAAAGCTCCTTCTTAACTTCGTCGGATACACTACTTCCGAGGACATCCTCGTTAGCTGGGTCCAACGGTGGGAGCCCACGGTCAGATCTCGTTGGAGGAACGAAAACTTGGTCTTGGGTCATATGGCCCGTTGATGCGTGATGTTTGCTATGCGAAATGCGCCATGAATGGTACGGCACCCCGAGGCTTAATGAAAGAAAAGTGCGTGAGTATCAACGCCGCGAAGTGACATGATGGGAACCGAATAGGACGGGGAGATACGAACGAAGAGTGAAGGACCCAGCCTACAAAATTGTTTATCACTTTGGACTCGGAGAACGCTTGATGACCGCATTCATGAGCAATGACCCATAAGCCTGTAGCAAAAAGCCCGACGGCAAAGCCGTACAGTGACCACACAGCAAAACGGGCCAACGAGTAGAGGTATGGGCTGGGCAAATTCAGATACGCGGGAGTGACAAGTGAGTCGGCATACACGGCAGTCTTGTAGATGCATGCAATGACGATGAGATCCCAAGCGCTGTCAAAGGAACGGCATGAGTATTTGCATGACTTTCATGATGACCAAAGACACTGACATATAGCTTGAGGACCTCAGAGCCGAACGCTTGAAGCAGTGGGCACTGTCGGACGATTTTTATATAGGAAATCCACCATTGTGGGATTAGACAACACTTACGGAATTGCACCAAGCAAATCTTTGATAGACAAATCTGGGACTATAAACGGC
Organism: Hygrophorus pudorinus; assembly: GCA_003314045.1. Lineage (NCBI taxonomy): Eukaryota > Fungi > Basidiomycota > Agaricomycetes > Agaricales > Hygrophoraceae > Hygrophorus > Hygrophorus pudorinus. The sequence continues at coordinate 7,958 of QLPF01004475.1, read as the reverse complement.
TTTTGTTGAACGACAGTGACCGATTTTGAAGAGACAGGCGACATGACAAGGACCAGAGGAGCCACTGGCAGAATCTAAAGGAAAAAGGACTGACTGTTTTATTCCGAGTCGTTCAGTTTTATATATGGGATCAATCGGCAGTTACCGCAAAGTCCGAATCAAGCATCGCAAGTACAGTAGTGTACAATGTACAAGGGTAGTATGTACAGGTACAGAAGTCTTATTCTAATTCCTTTAATTTCCGTGCAAGGCCTTCCAAGAAAGCAAAGCCATCCTTCGTCACAGTTCGCCCGCTGCTCTTGTTCGTGACTGCACCAAAATCTCCAACCATCTTTGCCAAAGATCCATTCCCCATCGCAGTCTCTACCTCCCTTCTCAGCTTAGCAACAACTCCCAGCTTTACATGTGGTTCTTGCACAGGAACTTGCTCTTTATCAGAGCTCCGTGTCCGTGAAGTCCGGAGGGGCATAACAAACACCGATGGATCGGCGAGCCGCCCGTATAGCACATCAAGAAAGGCAAACCCTTCCTTGGTCAGAGTTCGTGACTTGTTGGTTTGTAGAACAGCAACGAATTCGGTGACGACCTGCGCGATGGCTAGATTGTCGGTTGCAACTGATAATGCCTTGGATAGTTTGTTAAGTTTGTGAGCTTTCGGCGTCAGGAACCGGGGAGGTATCGATTCCTCGGAACCGCTACTATTGATCTCGATGACATCTGTCGATTCCGTTGTCTTGACGGAGTTTCGTTCTGTTGCTTTGGCGTCGTTTTTTGCGTTCTGTACGGCATTCACGACAATTTGGCGATCTCCTAAAATTTGACGGTCGTCAAGTTGCAGATTAGCCAAGTCGTTGAGGACCCTTTCGACGTCGGCTGGTGCCGCCTTACGCCTGGGTGTATTGGGATTGTGTCGCGGTTTCGTCTGAATAATAATATTTGTATGTAATCGAACGATGTACGGTCTGAGGAAACACGTACCTGTGGGGGCGGCCAGATAAATTCATTGCTGTCGGAGAACCCTTCCTCTGCTGCGAGATCTCGAAATGCTTCCCTCCACTTCTCATAATCAGGACACTCCTTGAACTTTAATCGTCGGCAATACCTCAGAAACTCCTCGAATTCGCCTGGCAGACCTTTACATAGAGTTTCTGGACGGGCGGCTCGCTTTTCGTTCTCGAGGCGATCAAACGCACTGTCGGTCTTGGGTACCCCATTGCGAGTCCATGAGAGCCCGCGAGGCGTTAGGAGATGAATCAACATTAGGGCGACTGCCTCGAGGTCGTCACGACGTGATGGCACTTGGACATAAATTTATTGTTTGTACGTGATCTATATCAAGGCGGTCAGACTGAACTCACCCTTTCCCCGGCAGTGGACGCCTACAGATGTAAACCAAAAGTTTCCAATGAAATCTCGCTTCGCCGTTGAATCCGGAATGTGACGATTTGTGTAAGGATCGATGTATCGCTTCGAGAAACCAAAGTCAATCATATATATCGTCTTCTCGTTGGGAGGAAGGCCGACGGCGCAGTTCCCGAGCTGTATATCTCTGTGTAGGATGCCTCGACTATGCATGAATTCTAGTCTAGATATCTATCTCACGGTGATACTATCAGTCTTAGTCTCGCCACTAGTCGTACCACGCTCACCACTTGCATCGCGATACAACACACACTTCTCAAATCCATAGTGTCCTTCCCACTCGACTTGTATAGTGTATCCAAACTTGCACCAAGTAGATCGATGGCAAGATAATCCCACTGTCCTTCTATACCGGCGGCCCAAAGCGTAGGCATGCCTTCGCCGCCCTGCAGTGAAGGATAGAGTGCTCGCTCATACCGATTCGTAGGACACTCATGATTGACATCCTGTATTTTGAGAGCGACTACCTGCGCATCAAATAAGCGGTAAAACGTCAAAGGCTTAGGTAAATTAAAAAAGCTACCTTCCGTGAGTGAATGTTAATCGCCTTGTATATTGACCCTTGAAGAGAAGGAATCAGTGGTAATGAACGATACGCGGTTCGAATGGATGCGAACCTGAATATCCTGCTCCCAATTTCTCCTGAAGCCACCAGTTGCCTATCACTGCACAAGTGCTCAACATCTATATCAATCCACGCGCCTAGACGATGGCAACCAAGAATAATGTATGTCGGGCGATATATCTAATAGATTTAGCTGAAATAAACCTCAAGACCCGAGAGCGAGTCGGCGAAACGGTGACCGCCGAAACCAACGCGTTGGTCACGTGTGAGTCGCGCACAGACCTTGCAACGCCGTCACCAATGACGTCGACATGACTCTACTATAAAAACCAGAGGCCCAAGTGTTTTACAATCCCCCCATCCTTAAATCTTCATCACAATGTCCTCGCAAGCTCTCCAAGCTGAAGTTGATCGCCTTCATCGTCAACTGGAAGCCCTCAACGTCAATGTCGGCGAGCAGATTTCTGTCGGAAACTATCTACTCGCCCGTCTTGCGCAGCTAGGCGTAAAGGCGAGTGGGCTTCTCGTCTAATAAACACAATCTAATGCTCTTCGTAGTGTATGTTTGGCGTCCCAGGAGATTTCAACCTTGGTTTCCTCGTAAGTACTCGTGGCTCAAACGCAGCTCCGTCTGACCAACTTCGTTCAGGATTTGGTCGAGGACCACGAAAGTATTGACTGGATTGGCAACTGGTACGACTGGACATGCATTTAGGATGCAGACCGTTTGAGCCCCCCATATGACAGCAATGAATTGAACGCGGCATACGCAGCGGATGGGTACGCTCGTGTGAAGGAGCACGGTCTGGGCGTTGTGCTCACAACTTTCGGTGTGGGAGAATTGAGTGCCATGAATGGTATCGCAGGAGGTACACAGACCATACCAGACGTTCTCAGGCTGCCTTGTCTAAACTTGATTTAAAAGCGTTCTCAGAAATGGTCCCTGTTCTCCACATTGCAGGCGTACCAAGCACCGCCCAGCAGAAAACCAAACTCGTACTCCATCACACGCTCGGGGATGGCCGGTATCTTCAGTCACCATTCGTCGCAATAGCCAATCCAAGCTCACTGTTGAATGATGATAGATACGACGCATACCTCAAGGCTGCCGAGCATTTCACCATCTCACAAGCCGTCCTCCAGCACAAAATTCACGCTGGGGAGGAAATAGATCGTATTCTGTCGGACTGCATCACTTTGGTACGTTCTGTCCTTATTCTGGCTCTAAATTTTGTCAGTTTCTCAATCATCAATGCAGGCTCGTCCGGTATATCTAGCTCTTCCCACCAATATGGTGCTCGAAAAAATTCCTTCTCACCCGCTCAAAACGCCGCTCAGACGTCACACTCCCGTCAATGACCCAGACGTCGAAAATTTCGTGCTAGACGAAATCGTTAAACTTGTTGAACAGGTCCTTACCATTACCAGAATAAAGGCGCGCGGGGTGCTAATCGTCGATAACAGGCTGCCAGCGATATCATCATTCTCGTCGATGCGTGTGCTATTCGTCACGATGTTAGATCAGAGGTTGATGAGCTTGTCAAAAAAACGGGTTTCCCAGTCTATTCAGCGCCGATGGGGAAGACGGCCGTTAGCGAAAGCCACGAACGGTATGGTGGTGTGAGTCTATCTCATTTGAAGTCCTCGGAAGGCGCTTCCTGAAGTTTTCGAGTATGTAGATTTACGTGGGATCTATCACTCGCCCAGATATCAAGGAGAAAGTCGAGTCGGCGAATTTGATTTTATCGATCGGATCCCTCAAGAGTGATTTCAACACGGGTAACTTCACATACAATATCCCGACCGCCTCCACTATTGAAGTAAATATTTTGACCGACATTTCTCTGCCAAAATGTAACGCTTCTCTGCGTAGCTCCATTCGGACCACACCAGCGTCCAATATGCAAATTTCCCGGCAATTGGCATGAAGGAACTCCTTCCAAAGCTTACCGTCCGACTCCAGCCCCTCCAGGAGGGCGCGCGTAAGCTGAAGGTCCCGAGATTCATGAGCCAGGTACCTTCAGAAGAAAATGATGTTATTTCACATGCATGGTTCTGGCCGAGAGTAGGCCAGTTCTTCAAGCCCAAAGATATCATTGTTGCTGAGACCGGTACGCCTACTCGAGGACGCACTGGATCGCCGACTTATTATTTGCTGACCTACTCATTATGTTTTCACCGTATCTTTCCATTGGATTAGGTACTTCGAATTTCGGTATTTTGGACATTCCTCTGCCAAAAGAGTCGATATTCGTATCCCAGATCTTGTGGGGAAGTATTGGATGGTCCGTTGGTACGTAATTTATTTTCCGCTTTTCACAACTTCAATTGTTGTCTTGTCAGGGAGCACCCTTGGTGCTGCTCTTGCTGCTCGCGAACGTGGCTTGGGAAGGACCATCTTGTTCGTCGGTGATGGTAGCATGTGAGTCACAGATTCGGCTATTCCCCGGCCGTGCAGTTTGATTTACCGTGTCCACGCATGCAGTCAGCTCGGAGTTCAAGAGCTATCAGTCATGATGACAAGTGGCGTGAAGCCAATCATCTTTCTGTTGAACAACGGTGGATATACCATCGAACGGTATTTACATGGCAAAAATCGGTATGTACCCAAGCACAACAGCGAGTGAAAAGAATCATAAACCAACCGATCAGCCACTACAACGATATTTCCAATTGGAATTGGACATCCCTTTTGAACACCCTTGGCGCTGCAGAAAGCAACAAATCCAAATCGTACACAGCCCGCAACAAACAAGAACTATCTTGTCTTCTTGATGACAAGTCGTTTGCGTCAACAGACGTTATTCAATTAGTGGAAGTACTGATGGACAAGCTTGATGCTCCAAGGGCACTCCAGGTTCAGACGCAACTTTCGAATGCATGATCTCCACGTCGAGGTGAGTCGAGTTCCGAGAAGCATCTTCCTCATTTCTACGGAGAAAGAAACGGCAGTTTGTCTGTGTTGAATTGTACAGTACGACTGTAAGATTACTGAAAATTGTATGGTTATGGTTTGTCAAGGTTAGGGCTAAATAAATATTGCAACTGCATAGATTAGGTGGCTTTTGAACTCTAAATCCAAATTACAGTACACTTCGCCATTCGCCCGCCCTCACCGCCTCAACATCAAACCTCCTCCTCAACGATATGCCGGGAGTACGAGACATCAGGTTCGTGCAATGAGCAGTGAAATAACGAAAGGTATTCATCGCGGAACACAGCGCCGAGGCGTTCATTACAGCATACGCTTCTCACTTGAAGCGGTCAGGAAAACTTGAGGTTCCTACATGGGTTGACCTCGTTAAAACTGGCTCATTCAAAGAGCTCGCTCCCTATGACCCAGATTGGTACTACGTTCGCGCAGGTCAGTGCCCAAGATCCCATCCCAAATATTCATTATTAAAGCCGCCATTACATAGCTGCTGTTGCTCGACACATTTACCTGCGAAAAGACGTCGGAATTGGCGCGTTGACAAAGCTTCACGGTGGCCGTAACAGACGTGGTAACCGCCCCTCCCACCACGCCGATTCCTCAGCCTCCGTGCAGCGAAAAGTCTGCCAATCGTTGGAGAAGATTGGTGTTTTGGAAAAATCTGACAATGGAGGACGGAGAATCAGCCAAGATGGCCAGCGGGATTTGGATCGCATTGCAACAGCAGTAGTGGAAGCCGCCAAAGACGAGGAGGAGGAAGGGGAGGAAGAAGAGGAAGCTGAGGCCGAGGACGAGGAGTAGAGGGGCTTCAGCTGCGTCCGTATCATTTGCATGCGACTTATTCTAATCCTGGTATGCAGCATGCAATTTAAAATATGGCATTTTTGCTTTACTTTCTCTCACTTTGGTTTAGAGTTTCAGGGCAAGCCATCTAGCGGGAATTGCCTTCTCTGCTTGAATAGATATGGCCGACGCTTTTCGTAAAAACACTTTGAGAAGGTGGTTTTCTGCAAAAATCATCACACTAATACAGTTGGTAAGGTATCCAATTGTCAGAATTTGATCTTCTAGTCCAACGACGCCCGGTCCTTAGACGCTCGAGAAAGATATGTATCAATGGTGTAAATAGCTGTATGCACTCCGTCCTCCTATACAACACAGCAACCATCAGCGACGTGCCCATAAAATAAATGAAATCACTTGCAGATCGAATTCTCTCCCCAATCCTAGCAGCCCTCTCTTTCATGATGCTACACAACTAAGTCAGAAAACGCGGCGCGACAACGATTACGAAAGACTCACCGACTAGTCGTCGCCTTGGTCAACGCATCCGCCAAATCATTCACACGCAAGCTAGGCACCTTCAAGCCGGCCTGGATTGCAATGTAAGAGGTGTGGTATTTTAACAAAGCACTCAAAGAACCTACACCAAGTTTATGTACTCTCGACGCCCAGAAATATTGATCGCTGTGTGTTTGATTAGTGATGGTAGGAGACTGGTAACTCGGTGACATAGTAGTACATACCCAAACCAGGGCTTAATCAACGTTGGAATACCCGCTTATGTTTCAACCGATCTATCAATATACGGCCTTATATCAATCCAAAGTACAACTTACCACGAAGACTGGCGCCTGTCGTCCCAGCTCCCCCGTGATGTAAAGCTGCATCGATTCGAGGGAAAAGCCAGCTGGATCATACAGGCACTAAACAACATGCCGGCGACTTGAAAGGGAAACACTCACTCGTGTGGCACTTTATCCAGCTGATAACATTCTGGTGGAATCTCCACTTCAGGCTCGCTTGACTTGCTCATCCTCGCAGACCATCCCTTTGAAATGATAGCTCGGACATCACCTAGCAC